>PTEX01000280.1:370410-577580 GCA_003342815.1 Eudromia elegans | reverse complement strand
GGCCCCTTGCCTCCTCCCTCCCTTTGCGGCGGCCGCTCGTCGCCGTGTGGGAGGAGGGCGGCGGGGATGGACTTGAGCCTGCGGGCTCGCTGCTAGGGCGGCAGCGCCGCGCACGGAGGCAGCGCTCGCCCCGCCGCTCCCCTCTCCGCTCCCCTCTCCTTCTTTCCTCCCCCCCCTCTTTTTTTTTTCCTCTCCTCTCCCCTCCTCTCTCTCTCTCTCTCGCTCCGTCGCCCGCACCGGGCGCTGCTCGCCCGCCGCCCCCCCGCCTCTGCCCTTTCCTCGGCGCGCGCCTCCCGCCGCGGCAGATGCGCCGGGGCCCGCCGCGCAGCTGGGACTATGGTGAAATTTCCAGCGCTCACCAACTACTGGCCCCTCATCCGCTTCCTCGTGCCCCTGGGCATCACCAACATCGCCATCGACTTCGGCGAGCAGGTAACCGCCGCCGCGGCGAGGGGCTCCCTCCCCGGGGCTGCTGCCCGCGCCGGGTGCCGTGGCCTCGGCTCGGTCCTTTCCCTTTTTTTCTTTTTATTTTCCCGTGTATCAGGCTTATATAATCTCAAATTACATAATGCCTTTTGCGCTTTTTTTTTTCTTTTCTTTTTCCCCCTCCTGCTCTCCCCACTGCTGCCGAGATGTTTTTATTTCTCTCAGGTGCAAATCACGGCGCGGTGCGGCTGTTGTTATTATTGTTATTTATCCTGCCCGTCTGCGCAAGGGCGAGTGGCTGCTGTGCAGTCCCCGCCTCAGGCCCCAGCCGCTCGGGCTGGCTGAAGAGGCGCCGGGCAGCGACCCGCTGCCGCCTGGTTCGGTTCGGTCCAGAGCCGCGAGCGGGCGGCACCGGGGACCCTCCGCACGGCGCCGGGGCCGAGACAGCCCCGCCGCTGCCTCTGCCTCTGCTGCTGCTGCTGCTGCTACTGCTGCTGCTACTGCTGCTGCTGCCGCCGCTGCCCCTCCTTGTGCAGCCGCCAACATCCCCTGAGCCCCGCTCGGTACCCTCGCTGACCCAGGGCTCCCCCGCAGCCCTTCTTCCTCTTCTCCTTAATCTGACGCTAAAAATACCTCCCGGGCTCGGCACAGGCGCCGCTTCGTGCGGGCTGCTGCCCTGTCCCCGCGCCGGGGTGTGCGGAGCGCCCCGGTGCGCGCGGTCAGCGCCTGGGCGAGCCTCGCGCGGAGCTTTCCCGAGGCGGCTGGACTCGCTGGGGCTCCTTCGCCAGCGCGGAGCTGCACGGGCACAGTAAGCAGCCCGTGCCGCTCTTAGCCTTGCCCTGGGTCGCCCGGTTTTGCCAGGCTGCCGTTTCCTAACCGGAGCGTGCGCTTCCTGCGCTGGCTCCTTGGGCAGAGATACTGGGAAAGTAGTAGGTAATTCCACCTGTAGGTAAAGAGCAAAATCAAAGGAAAAAGATTGTAGTAGGGAGAAACAGTTATCACTAGCGATACATTTATCATAGTTGTTGCAATCTCATGTTCCTGTAAATTTAGATAAGCTATGATATTTAAAAAGGTGCAATTGCATTCTTGTGTAGTGACCACATACTTTCCTACTAAGTAAGTCTTCCATAAACCCCCCTCAAGAAAGAGAGAGGAAAAGAAGAAGGAAAAGTAGCTTAAATACCAATATCC
Organism: Eudromia elegans; assembly: GCA_003342815.1. Lineage (NCBI taxonomy): Eukaryota > Metazoa > Chordata > Aves > Tinamiformes > Tinamidae > Eudromia > Eudromia elegans. Next base: position 575,960 of record PTEX01000280.1, on the reverse strand, counting down.
AATGTGTGACAGATGTTAAAGTGAAAGCAGCTCCTACAGAAACCTCGGTGTGACAGGTGCACATATACAATCTGCTTCAGAGAAGGTCAGCTTGATGCAAAGTCAATGCCTGCGTGGTAAAAAGTTCCCACTGGCTTCAGTGTGCTTTGGGTCAGGCTTCAAAAATTAGCAAGCAAATTGTTGAGCATCCCTCAAAGTGGTGTGGTTTAGCAGATAAGGAGCTCTTTCCGTCCACAGAGAAATTGCAATTTTGTAAGTGAGGGCCCTTCTGTCTGGCCTCACCCCGGTCTCACTGTGGGGATGATAATTTATGACGTTAATACTCCCAGGCACGTATCTGTACTACTCTCACAGCATTATGGAGACAGTGTCTTGCAAAACGGAATTTAAATGATAGCCACCTCATAGGTTGGGATCGTCCCTCCAGGCTCTTGGGGTTATTCCCTGTTTGGCAGGCTTGGGGGGTACTTAATTAAAAAGGGGAAAATCTAGGGAGCAGAAAACCTTGATTCAGAAGTGGGAGCTGGTACTGGCCTAGTGGGAGACTTACCCAGATGGCAGTCAGGAAACTGAGGCAGGGACGAAGTGACTCCCAGTCTGCAGAGACCCTGTTACATGCACAAGGGCGGTAATTTTATTTTCCTGTATATGATATGTGCAGTTCTTACATTTTGTAGGACATAACAAAACTTGCATTGCCAAAAATACATTGTTCTCCTGAGCCACTCACCTTTTCGCTGCCCCAAATTGTAATTGCTTTAATAACATTGCCAAATGAAGGCAACGTAAAAAAGGGGCTGTGCCATTTGATGGCTCTGAGAGGCTTCCCTACCTCCTTCTGTGAATGTATGCTTTAGATAAGAAAGATTTCTAAGAACGTTAATATGTTAGTAAAATTTTCATGAAATGAAGTTACTACCTCAGAACAATACTCTAGAAGAGAAGAAAAACTACCAGTCAGCTGTAGAGATCATTGTATAAAACTATGGGAGAATGAGCCTTGCCTGAACAGGCAAGTCTTCTTTTTAAGGACTTTTTTTTTTTTTTTTTTAGCAGAGTTGTAGGTCATTAATTTTGATAGGACATACTCATAATTGATACACCTTATTCATACATTGCTTTCCTCAATCAGGGAGAGTGTTTGTTAGCAGAGTATTCAAAACAGAGTCTTTTTAATAAAACCTAAGACACTAGCCTGAGATTGAAAAGCAAGAAGAAAACATTATCTCCAATATTCTTAGCTTGAGAGGCTTCTCCAGGTTTTCAATACCTCTACTCAATGGCTAATGTGAAATTTTCAGTAAATATTTGTAGAAGATACTTTATGGCAGTATTGTCCTATACAATTATATGTTTCCTTTGTCAATTCTGTTTGGTTTGTGAGAGGTAGGAAATGCTAGAGCAGTGCTCACAAAAGCTAACAGGCTCATCTCCTAAGGCCCGCTCCAGGACTGTGATGGTCTGTGGAGGGTCAGTCTTGGCCTTTGCTAATCCAATAACCTTTAGGCCAAAGCTGTATTACAGAGGTAGTCCAATCTAGGCAGCACAGCTCATCTGTTCAGCACATAAAATCCTCTTGGACCAACATCTGAATTGCGGTTCTACTAAAGAACAGGTAGACCAGGTAAATTAACAGAAGATTAGAGAAATAAAACATATCTAAGCTATTTTTGTTATTTCCTTTACTGCATACTTCTTAAAGAATTTGTTTACAACACTGTGTAGTTCTATGAAGTTTTCTTTTTAGAGTAAGGCCGCCAGGAAAATAGAATCAAATATTTTGATTCATCCTTCCTTCTGTGCACAGTAGGTATGTGTGTGTGTGCACATACATAAGCATGTATTTATTTATTTAGCTCTCTGTATACCCATGCACACCCCACAGTATCTTCAATAATACCACCCATGCCCACACACTCAAATAGCCATTGCCATTCAAATCTGTCTTCCTTTAACACCATTTCAAAGCTGCCCGTGTGTGTTGTTATGGCCTGATTGGTGATTTCTATGTACATTTGTATTAGTGTTGTTAGAAAAGGGGAGAAATGCGGTGCACATCACTTAACTACCTTGATCAGAAGTGCGCAGCCCACCTCAGGCAGGGCTGGATACAATTTGCAGCGGTGACTGATAACCCTGTTTGCTCCTCGCAGCATCACCGAGGACAGATGCAATATTTCGAAAATAGTGTCAGCACGAGGTAGCCTGTAGTTCCTTAATTATCAACTGGAGCAGTACGGGGGTTTTATCCTGTTTAGCAGGAAATATAGCCAGGACTTGAATTATTAGTTTGAATTGGTGTCACTAGCCATTGGTTGGGCAATTTTATTCGCCAGCATAACTATTTCATCTGCGGACATAATTTTGCTCAGTGGCACGTAGCTCCTTGGAAACTAAAACTAAGTGAACGGAGTCCTATTGCTGCTCTCTCCTGAAATCACTAGGGTGCCCTGGTCCTGCAGAGAAATTGCCATGAACTGCACACGAGTTAGTAACTGGGATTAAACAGGCAAGCAATAAAGAAATGCTAACTGTTTTTTATTGGATTTCTTTTTGCAGTCATTGCTTGAAAAATAAACAACTGTTTTTTTCCCTTGTGTTTGCATAGGCTTCTTTTTTTATTATTAAGAAAAAAAGAGTGTTGCCAGAAAAGCAGAACAAGTCATGAATAATGTATCAAAAAGAATTAGGGAGCTTATCTTCTGTCCATGGCATTTACAAACCTAGTAGGAGGTTAAACATTTTGATTAATGCTTTATGAAGACCATTTTGGGGGTCGGTGTTCTTGCCTGGAAGTTCAGACAAAGCAATGAGGGAGCTCATATTCCCAACTGTTCCTATGGGATTTGGGCCAAGTTACATAACCTTTTCATGTCACAGTTCACCTGTCTTTGAAGTGTGCACGCCTACCTATGTGTCACAAGGATGTAATGAAAATTAGTGTTTCAGAAATGCTCCGAGATGAAAGGAGCTATATGAGTACAAAGTATTCCTGTGATTGCTATTCTGAGAGGTCAGTGACTCACTTAAATCAGATAGGACTTAGTACCATATAAACATGAGACCTAACAAGGTCTTACAATTGGTATAGACTACAACTGTATGTGTCTACCATCACCACATTATTAGAATGGCACTAGTGTGGTAATTTTAAATTAAATGCAAATCAAACTGTGTTGAAGAAGTAAACATTTACAAAGTCTACTATCTATAGATTTTATTTTCCCTCAAGGAGTAGTATTTTGAAGGAATTATTTTCGCCTGCGGGATTTGCAAGCCACGTATTGTCAGGGAAGCTGCTAAGGAAGAAATGTGAAATACCTTCAACTTCACTGTCCAGAGCAAGAAAAGCCAAGTGCCAGCTTAGCTTAAGGTGCTGCATAGTGTGGAAAAATGAAGCACACAGAACCAGAGGGGTCGTTTCCAAGTTTTGTACCTCAGCACTGACTCCAGAGATTTTCTTCTCCTAAGCAATGCACCTTTACATCCTCTTACATCCGACCCCAGCCCTACAGCATTAGCTCCGAGGTTGTCATCTGCCAGGCACCAGCAATGACATTGCTAAGTGCTCTCTAGATCACATGGCCCGTTTTTAGACTACACGAGCGATTAATTAGGCTTATATGTCAGCATTAATTGCAACAGGCATTAGACAGCAGACAGTCCCATTCACCAGCCATGCAGAGCGTTTACGGGAGCTGCACAGCAAGCAACATACCCTGACATCTGGGGAAAAAGCCAAAGATCTAATAAGACTTATTAGCAGCTAAAAGCCAAATCTCAGCAATGTATTAACTCAAAAGGTCACAGAGGCACATGCTCCCAGCAGCTAAACCAATATATATTTATAGTTTATAACATACGATAAAAATAAACCATTAATAAAGCTAAATTCTGGTGAGGGTTTTATATCATACGAGAAATTGTGAGAATGAATCTTAGAACGAGACTTCCCCCCTTGTGGTACTTGCTGTTACTGTATTATGAAATATATAAGCTACAGCTCAAGTCTTATGTTGTGCCTCACTTGTCAATACCTTCCCTTTTTGCATCCTACCCTTTCTTTCCTTTACAAATTTCTTCAGTTTTCTGCATCCCAGTCCCAGCCTTCCCATCCCCCTGTGACTGTGGCACCACTGCTACAATGACTCCCATGGACTTTCTTACATTCTTCTTCTTACTTTCTTCTTTGTACCTCATCATAGCTGTTATATATATTTGGAGTAGTTGCCTAGCTGTGTAAGTGTAGAACTAACCTATTTCCAGGAAGGGGTGAGGGGAGGAAGGGGAGAACAATATAAAATAGTTCGATCCATCTCAAAACCCTTCATTAATTTGCAAAGTAGGTTAATACCAAGTAGATCTTTCGTGTCTGCATGGTGGGGACAATTCTCCCCACTAGAAGACTGGCCAGTGTGGTGAGAGACAGGAAGAATTTATGGTGTCTGCCTGGCAGTTTGAGCTCCCGGTCTGTAGGGTGGAGGGCTCTTGCTGGAGATAGGCCAGTTTGCTCAGGATTCTTGAGCAGACCCTGACTGAGAAAGGATCACGTTGTATTTGTCATGTTGCTACTTTGAAGGTAAGGATCTGGCATCTCCTCCATGTGCCAGTGAAAATCTAGTAAACTCAAAGAGCATTAGTAAGGAGAGTTGGTAGTACCAATAGCCTAATTTTAAAATGTGATTTCAAACCTGGAACTTTGAGAGGGGATTGACCCGCTATGTTCCTTATCATAGAAACAAATGCCAGAAAACCTCCAGGTTTGAGCTGAAGTGACTGTTTAACCCATTTCAGTTTTCTTTGGTTTGTGTTTTCCTGTTGCATTTTCACAACAGTAGGAGAGCTGACTTTCCACCTGTGTTTGGTTTGTCCTAACCTAATTTTGTAAAACTTTTTCTCATTTTGTGGCTGAGTGAGGAAACTGGTTATACACAAAGACTTACATGACATGATCCAATTTCCTACTGTTTCAAGAGGAATGCTTGAGTTTATGTGCAAAAATAAGGGGGCTCCAGGTCTGAAAGTGCCGATAGTATCTGTTAAGCGAAGTTCTCTCTTGATTATAGACAAGACATATGCGTCATTCATAGCATTTTTGCTGGTTCTGGAATAGTGATGTGTTTAACAAGGCAGTTGAAAAGTTTATTCCTTCATGTTTGTAAAACATGGTTGTAAGCTGCTGTATAAATAGAAAATGTAAATATATCTGCCAACTCATGCAACAACCTCCGTTGCATAAAACCAAGCAATGCTGCCAGATTTTGCTTTGTAGCAACTTTCAGAAATCTGTGATTTTCTTAAATAATTTCTACATTGCAACTAAGATAAATTCTAGCTTAAGTGGCATATCAGATCAGTATTTGTTCAAAAATTGCACAGAAAATTTTTAATGACCTTAGATTTTAACCAGTTAATCAAATTACTTTTTGGTGTCTTGTCATATTTGTATTTGAAAATCTGTGAATTTGGAGAGGGGGGTTAATATGCAATTAGATCATCAGATTATACTTTCTTCTGCATCCCTGATTTCCTACGGACATGGTATTCCGGTAGCTATGGTGTTAGACTCACCTGCTGCTGCTTTTTCAGATAACGATTAGCCTGAGAATTAAAAAAGACCTGCCATAAGAACAAGAGACTTAAACTGCCCGTGAACCTCAGTGTCTGCAGCAGCGCGACTCTGCAGTTCCCCAGCTGCTCTCTGATCTATGGTGTCATTTCTCTTTAAGATTTTCCACAGAGACTTGTTACCCTATAAGTTTGTCTGCATAGGCAGTTTTCTCATATTAGTTCCTTTCTGATATACTGTCGAATAAACGTGTCTGCCTGCAATGTTCACCCAGAGTAGTTCCAGCTGGAAACACCCCTGGTCTTCCAGTACGAGGTTGCTATTTGTGAAGACAGTTGATTTCTGGACCATTTTTAAGAGCATGCTAGAAAAGGAGAGATGAGGAATGCTGGAGAAATAAAGTAGTTATTTAAAAATACATCCCCCTGTTACAATACCTTGAAATCTCCAGTGCACCATATATAAGAATTCCTTTCCCTAAATTACACAAATAATCCACTGTTTTGGATTTGGCGTGAGTTGCTGTTGCCCAGCATTCACGGTTTTCTTTACTAATGCAGCATTGTTTGTGAATGGTGGTTTTGCAACATTTTGCTGTTGCGAGTGTTTTATCCAGATTGTTAGAGCTGGGGTGAAGAAACCTGCAACATGCAACTTACTTTCAAAGGGTTTGCTTCATATGGCAACTTGGCATTGCTATCAGATGAGTGCAGAGGTGATTGTTTCCCAACCTTTTTCAATTTGTAGAGTTCAGAAAATCTTCCAGGGAAGATTAAAAAGAAAAAAATACCATTCACACAAGCTGGATAACGTATTTGGGCTTGTATTTGTTTGATTCTCTTTCTCCCACTCCTTGTGCCCCTTAAAGGGCAGAGCCTTGTAAGCCATGGCTTGAAAACTTGCTATACCGAGCAGTAATTTCCTGACAAATCCATTTAAAAGGCTGTTGGCAGGGAACAGGTCTGTCCTCTTGTCTCCTTAGTTCTTAAAACAGTGAATGAAGGTAGAAGCAGATTACATCAGAATCTTCTTGCCTTTGTGATACTGCTCTGCCCTGACCTACATTGGTCAAAGAAAGAGTTGAGGGACTGGTTTTGTCTTGTCGCAGATTCAGATGGATTGCATGTGTAGCCTTAATGGGCTTCTCTGTATCCACTGTTCCTCTTTCTTAATGACAGCATTTGACAGTTGCTTTCCCCCAAATGGAGGGTTTCTCTTTGGATTTTATAAGGCTCACTTTCTTGTTTCCTTCCTTCTCGTGCGATGTTTGCCTCTCTTTCCTTCTGTTGCACATCAGTGACCAGTGTCTTTAACCTCTCTGTCAGCAAGCAGCAGCTGCTGTTTCTATAGCCCTGATCAGTTCAGCTGATGCTCGCCGTGACCGGCCCCAAGCAGTTCCTGTCTTATTGTGCAGATTTTCCTTGCTGTAGCATGCCAGTGCATTCCAAGAATACAGCAGCCTTTGATGCGAAGTCAGTACCTCGCAGATGAAAGGCAGACTGTCGCACAAGTCTGTCTTCACCATTTCCCCTGTCAGCATCTGCCAATTAGAAGGTCTTCAGCACATTTGGAAAGAAAGTGAATAGTTAGCAACATTGCAGCTCTGGAAGGTACTTCCCATTTTCGGTTCTGCTAGCAAGGAGTAAAATCTCAGTTATGCAAGAGGAAACATTATAAAAATTAAGCATTTGAAGCTTGGACCAAAAGGGAAATTGATAACTGCGATTATATGAAAAGTATAGTCATGCTGGAGAGGGAATAGTGTTAGCAAGGTCAGTGCTGCACAGAAGAACTTGGCCACGAGCAACAAGAGAGACTGAGGCAGCTAAACACAATTCAGACCTGAAAGGTTTCCAGATAATTTACAGCATGAGTTGTTCCATGCTATGCATTACTTTGTTTTGAAATAAGTTGATGTGAAGAATCCTGTGCTTTAGATGGCGTTAGATGATTGTTCTATTTTCTGTGAGTTCAAATTCAGTGAATCAAGGAGAGCAAAGAACACTGTCATCACCCTAAAGTTCTATGCAGGGTAGGTTAGAGCTGAAGATTGAGTCTTCTGGCAAGGGAGACAAGCGGCTTGGGAACCATGTATTCCTCAAAGACCTGCTCTGCAGTCTGGACGGGTGGTACAGATACAGACTCAGCAACTGCAACGGGTATTTCAGATCCTCCAATGACATAAAGCATATGCAGTGTCTTACAGCCCTTCAGCCAAGCCGTCTTTTCAGTGTCGATTCTGTGGATCATCTGCTTTCCTTGGCTGTCTTTTAAATACCAAAGGAGTTTGGTTATGGACGTATGAACATGGCCTTGTCAGCAGATTGGAACCTGCGGGACAGCTCTTTACTGGGTAATGATATGATTATGGCTAATAAGAAACTTTTGCACAACATGAACAGTTTGGGACATAAAGAAACCGTGGGCCAGTAGATGTCACGGTTCACATGTGGGCAGCAGAGGAACAGAAAGGCTTGGGGCCACGGTCACAGTCTGAACCTTGAGAAGCTCCTGCTCATGAGAAGCTTATGAACCTCCTGCTTTTCCTCTGCTTCCCACTCCTGGCTTTCCTGTGGGCTCACATCACAACTTGACCTTGGTCAGTCAGTTCGTTTTGCCTGGTAATGGCCTTTTGAAGCTTATTTCATCCCTCGTCCTCACACAATGTGGCATTTTGGAAATTAGTTTGAGTTCTGGGATCATCTACAATCTATTCACCATAGCCTGAGAGGGCTGCTCGGGAGGGGAGTTCAATCCTGCAACTCACTGCAGCACATGATCTTCGTCTCCGTTAAATAATGATTTTGCCAACTCATGTTAAAAGAGTTTTTGAAGCCCTAGCCAAATAACTCTAACTCTCATTGGAGTTATTGAAGCCACAGAGACATTTCTGGTCATTTTTCTCTGCACTTAAGTAGCACAAAACAACTGGAAATGTCCAGCCACAAATTTAGTATGACAATACAAGCTACTTCCTCTGTGCTTACACTGAGGCATGATGGATTCACAGACTTAGACAAATGTTTTAAAAGAGAAAGAAAGTCCAAACCACAAAACATTTTTCAAATCCATAAGATACTGAAGGTAGTCATCTAGAAAAGCTTTCTGCTTGCCACAGGTAAATACATTTTTCAAGAAATATGAAAGACCTACAAATGCACACGCACGTACACATGTATATATAGTATATTGCGTCGGAGCAGGAAGAAAATGCATTTATAGCAAGAATACACTCAATATACACTGAGTGACACCAAATACTGTCTTGAATTTGGTTAAGGGAAGAAGGACAATAGGTGTGCATGGAAATGTTTAGGTAATTGCCAGTATACCTGATACACCCTTTACATACAGAGAGGTCACTGGTTACATGCCATCGTGGTGACTGCATGTACAAATGCTGTTTTATTTTTGAACGAATGGTTTTGTATCTGGATCTCATCTTTTTTAAATGTGACCTTGACAGCAATCCCGATCACTGTGCTGGTGTTCTTTATATACTTGTGGGAAGTTATTTTGCTTCAGAGCTTTTTATTTCAAAGCATGAAAGCATGACGACCTTTCAGCACTCACCGTCTTGTTCTTATATGAGCCTTCTGAGATGCACTCAACGGTCTGTTGGTTAGGACTGCCCCAGGATTGCAAGAGACTTTGGAAGAGCTTTCTCCACAAATGTCTCTCTCTCTAATATAAAAGGAATGTGCTTTTTCTTCTAATACTCTGCAGAGGCCGATGTGCCTGACTTTAACGAATTTATGAGAAATCACTGCAGGTAGCCTGCCTGACACTTTTTTTTTTTTTTTTTTTTTTTTGTTACGAGCTTGACCTGTTGGTGATTTTTGAATGCCTGTCCTAAAAAAAGCCTCTCTGTTTGTGGGATAGCTTTTTGGAATGCCTTTTTATTTGGCGAGTTGCAGGCTTCTATCACAATGTGGGTAGTTGCATCACTAAGAAGCAAATTGTTAGCAAGGACCCAAGTCCTGGCTCAGTACTTAGGAGATCTCCTGCTGAGTGGCATATTCATGCCCAAGCTCCAAGGACACAGTTGTGCTCACAGTGATCTGCAGATACCAAGTCTGTTGCATTCTGTGAGCATCCACTGATTTAAAAGGAAAAATTGGATGACAGAGTGGTAAGGGAGAGAGTTTAGTTCAAGCAGGAAGCCACATGAAAGGAAAAAGCCTGAGAACTTTTGCATCAAAAGGCCCAGACCACCCTAGAAAGTCCCAATGTCAAGCAAATGTTTGTCTCAAAGCATGAAAGCTTTTTGCCACAGTGCAAAGATAGAGAGATGGAGATGCTCACATACGAATCTCTTCACTGATATCTTGCTGAATAATGAACTAGAACTTCTTTCCTCGCTTGTTCTGCTGGAAGTCCAAAGCAGACAGAGGTGTTACACTGCCAGTGTGAATCCAGCTTGACAAGGGGGCCATCAGGCTCTCTATGACCACCACCAAAAGGAATGTTTAAGTAATAGTAGTCCAGCTGGTAGTAGATAATCTGCACTGAGCTGTAGAAATAAGTGGAGGAAAACCAACATGACTCATTCAACTCCTTGACCTTTCTTCAAACAGATAGTATTAATAGCTGTAGTTCAAAAGCACCCATTATTTGTGAGTATAACGGTTTCCATAAAAGTTGGCCTTATCTATCGAGAGCTCTGATTATGGTGTGCTATGGCAAGAAAAAGGCAATTTGTCCAGACAGCGAGCTCCCCAGGGAAGTGGTTATGACTGCAGACTGAAGAGAGAATTTGGATTTTTTTTTCACTGTAACAAGCTTATAGCATTAGGGGTCGTAAACACTGTTTCACTTTGCTGTTGACACAGTGTTGGGGTGAGGGATGCACAAAGAGCTTGGAACGATTACACCAAAAGAAGAGCAAAAGGATTAGTAGCTGTTTTGCAATAGTTTGTTGCTGAAGCTTTTGGGAGTTGGTTTCAAAGGCAACTCCAAATGTAAGCAGCTCTCATTTGCTCTCTGTAAAGAATAATGCCTCTATCTCATGACATTTAGTACCAAATACCTTTGTACTTTTTTTTCTTTCTTTTTTTTTGGAGTTAGATAAGATTCTATAAATCCTCGAGTCTTCTGTGTGTATCCCTTTGTTTCGTGATCCTTTTGTGAAAGAAATAAAACATCCCATTGAGAAAGAGAGAGAAACAGGATATAAAAATAGGGAACCGTGCACAATTCAGTCCTTTTTCCCCTCCTGCCGAGGCCCTGTGTGGCAGCACACTGACCAGCACAACAGCCCACAGTCTGCCTCCTGCATCAAGCCTCCTCTCTTTATCATCCTTTTTTTGCCTTTTTAGTGCTTCATACATATTTATTTAAAATATGTGTTGCCTCATTTGGTTTCAGCAGCAGCTTGAGCTCTCTGCTGCTGGACACTGGACAGCTCCTGAGCACTCCACGCAGCCTCTGCTTCGCTTCCTCCTCTTTTTAGGTCGTGCCACAGATTCACTGCCTTTGCTCCAGAATCATTTTTAATCTTTAGCTCTTTGTTTCCCTTCTGTCCTCTCCTAAATATGATTTTTCTTTTCTGTGCCTTGCTGGGAGCCTCCTCCACCACATGTTTCATTAATGCTTGCAGGCAAACAGCCCACTGTGATAATGACAGCAAGGTTTCCATGGATTACCCTTGGGTGATTCCTTCCTTGTAGGCAAGAGTCATGGTTCAGCAAGCTAAATGGTTAACCTGAAATCTTTTTAATGTTTGTGAGCTTTAAATTTAGGCCTGAGTCAAGTACATGCATGGGTATTTATGTGATGCAAGTAGAAGGCAGACAAGCTCCAAGTGAAGCATGTGTGCTTTGTAAAGCTACAAGACTTTATCTAGCGGAACAGTTCTGCCTTCTCTCTTCTTCCTCCAAACAGGCAAAAGTGGAATGGGGAACCTCACAGCCAGTCATCTTAGTTCCCCCTTCCCACACACCGTTGTGTCAGAGCCAGGTCTGGGACAGTCCATATCACATACTCCACTGGCAGGCACATAGCAGGGCTGGTAAGACCTGGCTGTGACTGCTCTGCTCTGCCACCGCGGGGCCTTGTGGCTTCCTCTCCTTCTCGCCCCACTTGCCCATTTCAAATTGCTCCCTGGAATGGTGCTGCTGTGCCAGGGAAGCAGGGAAATGTTTCTCCCTGCATGCTCCTTTCTGATGGCATGTGGAAAGTGCCTGCTGTCCTCACTGTTGTGTTACGATGTTGCAAACGAAGGTCAGAGTGATTATTCTATTCTCTCACTAAGTCTTAAAGCCAATTTCTGGATCAGAGAGGAGAATAACATTGCCTGCATTCCTCACATGCCTGATCATCCCGCCTTACAGGTCTCATTGCAGTGATGTTTTCCTACCTGCAAGGTCAGAGATAAAGATGCTGGAGCGAGGAGCTGAGGGAGCCTAATCTCAGCAAAGCCTCTTTTGAATCATTGGGTCGTTCCGCAATTCTGTGTGCTCTTGCTAAAATAGTCCCAGTAAGAAAGCAGGGAGAAACGTGTCAAACTCCATCATTTGTACATCTGCATGAATACATTGCGCAGAGCATTCCAGATGTTGTCAAGTAGGTGTTCAGTGCAGGGTTCAGGCATAAACGTGTCCTTCATGAATTTATGCATTAAAATTTAATCTCTAGGAACTTTGGAGATGCTTATCACCATTCTTTTCCTTATAAACATCTTTGAAGTCCTGTGTATAATTTAGTTTCAGACATTTCCAGGCCCACAGCTAAACCAGAAGGCTTGTTCCAAATCAAGGGTGAATGGCATGAATAATGCGGTGTGAGTCAGACCCACTCCATGTTCTAAATCAAATGTGTGCTGAGCCAGTGGTGTTCTTAAGAATCCTTATGAAAATCTCATAACTGTACAGTAACTGTTGGTAGCATTTCTAGAGGTTGATAATAAAGAAAAGATGAAGCAAAGAGTGGAAGGAGATTAAGGAAGCAACAAGCAGACTAGTGTAATGGGAAAGAATTCAACGATCCAGCCCCGAGAAAATATTATAAACAAACAAGTTAGTGAAATAACAACTCCAGAAGCAGATTGCTTCTGGCTTGCCTAGTGCTCTCAAGAGTTTGTATCACAGATTTGAAGTTAACTAAAGCTGGTTCATCTCCAAAGGATGAACCACAATCAGTGGCTGTTTTTCCAGCTAGGCACTGCAATCTGCCTGAAGTAATATCACAATGGACTCCTGTTCTCTGGGGAATAAGAGCAATATGAAATCCATGAGGATGACATAAAGGAGAGAAAACTGTAGATATTGGGGGACTTATCTAGAGATATATTTCCTTATCACAGAGATAAAGAAATACAAATACAAGCTTCAAGTTAGATTTCACCTAGGATACTTTGCACAGTCCTGGCCACATACTTAGGAGACCAATTCAAGCTTGCTGAAAAGAATAGGCACAAAGAGGGGCTATTAGTTTCTCCACTCCTCCTCATCCTATCTGAGAAGAAGAAACTGAAGAAACTTGATTTCTGTCTCCCAACAGAGAAGGGCTAAGCATGAATAAGTCTGCTCTCTGTATGCAGAAAAAGGAAGATACCTGCCTACCTCAAAAACAAGAGCAAACTGGATAGCAGCAGATGAACATAAATACACCCCAGGTACTTTCAAGCTGGAAATTGAAGAAGACTTCTGGCTACCTAAAGAATGAGGCCCTGGAAAGATGAGGAACAAAGTTCCTGACTTTAAAGACTGAGCATAGTCAGTTATTGAAAGTGCTTCTATTGCATTTGTGTGTGCCTGGAACACTGCAAAGGATGGAAGACAAAGACTTTGGACATTGTTTCCATTCCTCCTATGGAAGGAAATGGAAGGAAAGAAAGCAGGACTCAGCACAGACAATTATTATTTTATATAAAAGGAATATATATAAGCAATGGAAGGTCTTGAATGGATGTACAAGAATGCAGTGCCCTAGCTTCAGGTTATGCTGTCCCAGTGATTAAGAGACCCCACTATTACAGTTTGAGCTGAATTATGAGTGCTTTTCTGTTCTCATAGCAGAATTGTTCATCTCTTAGAATACGCCGTGTTTCTAAGTACTATTTTTAGCAGTCTTTTTTCTTTCTTTCTTTTTTCATCGTCGCTTAATTTAGACCTGTGTGAATGCACTAGCTCTTCCCTCAGAGGAGCAGCAGTTAATGAGGATGTGTGATCCCCAGAAACGTGAAATGTTCCCTCACCCAGGGCGGCGGAGGCAGGGCCAGCGCTCCTGCTTGTGCTGACACTGCTGCTGACGCCGGCACTCGTGAACAAATGAAGCTCTGTTCGTTTGAGGCTCCAGCAGCATGAGCGTGGGGCAGAGCGGGGGACACGCAGAAAAGGGATGAGCTTGGGGATGGAGGTCGTTCAGTCAAATGAGCAAAAATATAATAAGAGAAGACAACGTGCATTCCAGTTCATAAAGAAAGTGTTTGCAGTGATAATGTGTTCAACAAAATTTGGAACAGCTTGGCAGTGCCCTTTTATCGCTGTTCACAGGGTAGCTTATCTGTTCATTTTTTCAGTTTTGCATGTTAGTGATAAATCAAAGCCAAGCTTCAGTGTTTGCTTTATTGCTGCCATTGATCCTGATCTAGGACATGAAATACCTTCCCATTTGCTCTTTGGTGAATTCCAAATAGCAGGTTAGCTTAGTGATTCGAAAATCCTTTTCAACACTGCTGCTCTAGCACATTCATAGTAAAATACGAGAGCGCCAAAAGAACTTCAGAGGGGAAAGCGTCCAGATAGGGAGTGCTGGGAGAGAGATGTCCAGCGCCCGCAGGCCGCTTTGGAAATCTCAATCTATATATTGCCATACATTTTAATTTTTTTTATATATATATATATATATATATAATAATGGTCTAGTCCTGCTGAAAGTGAAGCAACCACTGTTATGGCAATGGTGCATTTAACAAACAGCAGTCCTTCGCATGTTCTCTATGACGTGGTATGTTCATGAATGTGGCATTTCAGAATGCATTGCATTTGTTGGCCTCTGCCTAAATGCAATGACCAAGCAAGTCATATTTGTGCTGCTCTAGCTAATTTAAAAGGTGATTTTAAAGTGGGTATTCGACAAAGAGTTGTGCCTGTATTTCTTGCAGTTCCGTTGCCTCCTTGGGAGCATCAGAGCACTGACTGAGCATGTCTGGTGATTCTACTTGCAGTAGGTGGAGGCAAGGGACAGGCCTGGACACACCAGGAGGAAAAGCCAGAGCTGGGGTCAGGCACAAGTTCTGTCTCAGTCTCCTCACTGCTGTAGGAGCAGAGGAGTGAATCCTACCGCCACTCTAGTTCCCAAGGATTTTTTTGCAATCCCGTGCTTTTACTGTTGTTAAGTGACAGTTGTACTGCAGGACTGGCCATAGGCCCTGGCCTGTGTGCAAGGCTCTTGGGTTTGTGAATTCTGTGTCCCCAGAACACAGTGGGATTAATTAGTGTTGGCACTTAAATATTTTTGCAAAGTAGTTGTCTTTGTCTCCAACCATCTCCAGCTCTGGATGCCTCTGAAGGAAGAAGGAATTCCCATAGTGCACTCAATTGTGCAAGCTCTCTCCCACGGGGGAAAATATCAGGCTCCAGCTGCACTCAGCTTGTGCCCCCAAGAGACATGGAGACTCCTGTCCTTTATATACTTTTAAAATCAGAGCAGAGTTCTTTCTTCCACAAGTAAATGGACAGTTCTGTTTACTCTAAGTTTGCATCCAAGACCCAGTAAGGTTGAAATCTTTCTGCAGCATGGTTATTCCCTTTTCATCTCTAGTGATCATCATTCTTCATTGCTAGACGACATGCTTGGGAAAATGGGTACAGATTTGGCATTGCACTGAATACATTTCCTCCTTGCAGAGTTGTTATGCTCCTCACAGCCACAGGTAGACAGCACTGTCCTTAGAGTGTGGAAAACTTTTTTTTTTTTCTTTCTTTTAAAAAGACGAGGAACTTTTGCTTTGGATGGAAGTAAACTCAAGTTTTGCTGTATCATTATTAACTAAGCAGAATAAAGATTGTCTGCAAATAGAAATCGCTGCATCCTGTGGGGAGACGTTGCAGCCATTACTCAATGACATTATGGAACTGTGAAATCATTGGAAATTATCTTCACTGGAAGTGTGAATAATGTGCACAAGGGTGAGTTTCCAACCTGAAAACAGAGCTGCAGAACTCTGGGAAGAGGAAAGGAGATGAATATCGCATGACATGACCTAAAAGCGCCTGCAGTTCTTTTTGGCTCGCTAAGGTTTTGGGCTCTCTGTAACATCTGATACCTAGCAAAGAGATAAATGAAGATCTCCAAGAGATAAACACACTCCTAATCCAGCTCAGTCTCTAGTGTTTCCATATGCTTGCTGGGAACTTTCTGCACACTCACACTGAAGCCAGGCAAAAACATGACCCTTGAAAGTGAAGAGGAGGAGGAGATTTAGGAAAGGATAACTTATCTTGTTAGTGACACTGCAGAATGAGACACTCAGGAGAAACCAAATAGCCTCAGTGGTAAAGGTCCCATCACTACTGTCAAGGATGAAAAAGAAGGGCTTTAAGAAAGAGAGGCAATAAATTTGCTTTCCAACTCAGTCCTTTATCATCCATTACATAGAAAGCCTGAGGGAATGAGATCTTACAATTGGAAAGAGTCTTAATGGCCCAAAAACTCAGCCCAGAGCTTGGAACAAAAGCTATAGTCATCACATTTCTTTGCTTTCAGGACAAAGATCTTACTATGTAAAAAGCAGAATACAACTCAAGAGCCTTGGATAGGCCAGTAAACAAAGAGTGAAAGACAAGGTCAGGAGAGAGGAACAAATGCAAAGCTTCAAACAGCAGTTTGCTAACCAGTCAGACCAATGTGGATTTACGATGAGGGTCTACCATTACTCTCCTACTGGGCAGGACACCATCGGTTCCCATAGGGTTTTTTCATATAAAATCAAAACCAGAGTCTCCACAATTCTACATCTTCTTTCAAAAGTTAAGAAGTTAACTGTAGTTATGTAATGCTGTAGTAAAAGTGAGGGGGTTATATTTTTTCCTATAACATGATTCAGCATCCTTTATTTCCTATATTGTAGAGCTGAAATCACTACCCAGTGTCTGTTGAATATTAATGGCATTTTAGAGAAGAAAAAGAGAAAATAGATAAGCTGCTAGCTGACTAATTGCTATTGCAGTACTTCTTCAAAAACATGTATTTTATGTCACTGTAACATTTTGGCCATTGACCAAGGACTCAGTAATGAAAGAGAAGCTAGCTGGCATTCATTACTGACAGAAGAAAAGACAGGAGTGTGTGAGCCTAGGGAGGTCACAGAATGTCAGTTATGGAAGACAGTAGCAAAATTTCACAGATTTTAATGAAAGCAACAAAATAAGGTAAAGGACATTCTTTGGTTTTACTGCTGTAATAACCTGGCCTTCATTTGTAACTTTAAGTGTACTGTTTTGGAGATATCATTACTGTCGTTATAGCAAGATTAGGAACCCATTACCTCTATCTTCACTGGATATCCAAGAAGTGGTGCCTCCATCTGTGGTGCTCAGGGCAAGGGACACAAAGGTCTGAAATCTAATTCTCAGTATACAGCAAGGTGCTGTATACAGTAAGGTGCTTCCTGGGAGTATAACTCAGATGATCCCTCATAATGTTAATTCTGAACATGGATTTAAACCAGGGATTCAGGCAAATGAGTCAGTCAATAAATGCAGACATGCATTTCAAAGTTAGCTTTCTGAGTACATGCAATTATGTCCAAAAAAAAAGTAAGTGTAATCATCGGAGCAGTTGGAAAATTTAGTGCTAAGAGCTAGTTAAGCATTAAGATGAAAGCTCCTCACTTCCTCCTTTTTTTGATGGCAGTTCTATTTTCCACAATTTTCTACACAGATAAATGTTTATTAGCTAAAGAAGAGCAACAAAATACACAACAGCTTTTACTCATTCTTATGGAAGCCCAGCGAAGGAGGAAAGCAAGTTAGGGCCGTGACACAGGCAGCTTTCACAGGCTGCTTTGAATCTATAAAATATTCATTTTGATCCTCTTCTTTTTTTGACAATGGCAAAAGAAGCAACAGTTCAAAAGAGCAGCACACGTCTGTCCTGTCGTGCTGCTACCATCTCTTCTGTCTTCTTCTTGTAAAAAAAAAAAAAAAAAAAGAATAATACCAGGAACAGAAAACAAACAGCGTTAGTCTAGGAAAATTACTAAAAGGTAGTGAACAAACTTCAAACAGCTTAAGAGACGAAAGGCTATATCAAAGCTGTGAAAAGCAAACAAGATCAGTTGCAGTATTATGTTTCAGGTTTCAGGAAACAAAAAAGAAAGAAAGAAAAACAAGGGAAAAAAGTTGACGATGAGAAGATGTGACCCTGCAGAAAGGCACAATCCCAATAAAAAAAAGAAAGAAAAAAATGCAGTTCAAGTCATTTCCTTGATTCTTCCAAATTCAAAAGAAGTTTTTGATCAAATCAAACACATTTAACCAAAACAAATGCTTATTTAAATGGAGAAACTGTGTTGGTTTCAAAGTCTAAATTTTCTGGACAGAAACTCAATAGATTGGACAAGAAATCTTGCTGAAATAATCCTTCCCTCTGCATAGGCACTTATTTTCTTTTGTTCAGGTTTGCTTTACTGTCTTTAAGTCTGGATATTTACTACCTTACCACCATTGAAATTCTACAATAAAAGAAATAGTCCAAAATCTAGAAGAGAAGAACCAAGTGAGAGAGTTATGACTTTTTATGAAAAGGGAACAAGACAACGTGAATTGCAATATAAACCTTCATTGGGTATCACTGGTCCAGCTTTAAATGTGAATCTTTGTTTTATTTCAGTTACAGTCTTTAGTAAGTTGTTACATATCTTAATGCCATGTTACATTAGAGATCATCCAAACTACAGTTTCTTAGTAGTCCCTCATTTACTCTTGCAGCAGTAGTCAGAAAAACATTGCCTCAAAAGCTTGAAGACCTTTTCAGTTTAAGCTCATTGCTTGGAAGGTCTATGTTTGCCTCGTAGCAAACATCTCCCTCTGATTTCTCTGCAGATGCTCTTGATCACATGTATCTGAATCGTGCTCTTTTTCAAAGAGCTGTACTGATTTCTCTAATATTGAGCTGACCTGATGTTAGGGGGCTGCCATCTAGTCCTGGCTTCCTCCCACTGGACCCTAAGGAGCTAGACTGCTGCCGTCATCTCAGGCTACATGTCAGCACTTGGATAATTCATAACCTGGTGTTTGGTATCATTTTAGAGGCAAAATGAAGAAAATCTGTCCCTCAGATCACAATCCAAAAGAAATTCTTATTTCCACAAAGACACCTCTTTCCCTCCAGATCCCAGGATTTCTTATTCCAGGGGACATCACCTTCTGCCCTGCCCTCCCTCATCCACCTCTAGGAACCACGGATCCACAGATATTTCTGACAAGTTCAGCAGCAAAACCAGTCAAAACTTAGATCACCTGGAAACTGGGTGGCAAACAAAAGAGACTTACTGACAGCACATGCCCCTGCGGCTCCTTCCCTGTAGAAATAAACTCAGTACGGTTAAAATTAATTTTTGTTTCCAAACTAAATAGTTTGGAAAGTAAGACAGGCGGTTGACCATCAACAAAAGGTATTAAGACTTAGAGACAGGAGTACCACAGACAAATATGAATGATAATTTAATTCACCATTGAAATTCAGAGTTTTATTAATTGTTGCAATTTCATCTCTGCTATCTAATATGTAGAAATGTATGTTAGTCATGTAAGTCATTTGCTACTTTGCTTGATTTCTTCTTCTCTGTTAAGTGAATATTTACCTGATTTAAAAATAAATTTTAACTAGTAAACACTGTATATGGCCTGCAAGCTGTTACAGAGAAGTATATTTAGCCAGTCATTGTGTATGTGTGATAAAATCCCTGCTATTGACTCGACCTGCTTCAACCTTTAGCTCATTTTATATTTCAGGCTCTTGCTAGCAGAGCGAAGCTGTATCTGAAAACAGCAGTGAACGTTAAAAGACAGAGTGTGAATGTGAAATTTTGAATATGCATAAGTGCATTAGGAGATGAGAGCCTTGAGCCTTATTTCCTCTTTTTTTCCCTCTACCTTTAGTTTCAGTTTATCATTTGTGACACCCAATCTGCTGCTGCTTGCTGAAGTAGTAAGAATGCCCCTTGCCAAAAGTCAAGTCAGTGTCTTTTAAAGAAAGAAACAACATGAGTTAAGGAAACATGCCACCTGGAAAACACATTTCCTTCTGTGGATGCTACAGTTCAATAACAGGCACTTTGTCCTGTGCTGCAATGGCAGGAGGTAGCAGTGTGTAGAACTGTGGGTTGGACTGTACTGAGAGCTCTACAGTCCCTGACCTGGTCTGAATGCAATAAGGCAGCACTGAAGCCTTCATCCAGCATCTTGGGCTCCTGCTGACATGCTCTCTCTGATCAAAGCAAAAAGTACAGAGTAGTACAGGAGGTGAAGTATCTCCCGTTCGCCTTTCCCTTTATTTTATATTGCCGCCTCCTTCTGCTCTCATTGCGAGCACGACGGCTGCCCGTGCGCACTGGAGGCGCTGGCAGCAACCCTCGCTGGCAGCTGCTTGGGCGAAATGCAACTGGTGATGTCTGCTTTGGGGGTAACTGCTTTACCCCCGTGTAACATCTTTATGGTAAAGCAAACTGTTTGGATTGTGAGCCTAATCACCCCTTCTGCTATCTTAGTGTCATCCACAATCCACACGGGGGTGGAGTTGCAAGCGGTGATGTTGCAAGGGCGTCCGGGGAAGGTCACTAAACTTTGATGAGCTCTGGTTATCAGGGAGAACTTATCTCGACAGCTGTTTTCAGGAGTGCAGATGCAGAAGGCCATGCTGTGTCAGTGAAGGTCCCTGAATACCCCTAAGGCCAACAAATCCCCTGGCAAACAACCATCAAAAGGAAAAATTCCCAAAGCTGGGAAATGCATACAACAGTTTTTGTTTTGTCTCATTCTGTTCATTTCTTGTGCAAGCAATAGAAACTTTGACAAAATCTCTGTGCTATATCTCAGCTTGTATCTGCTTCTGCACTTAAAAAACACAAACCAGCAAATGCATAGAAAGTGGGAAATCTAGTGCCTAAGCCAAAGGGGATAGTTGTGCATATGTATATATAAAGGCAGGGCTGTTGGGATGGAAAAGTTTTTGCCTTATTACCCATTCAGTGTCACCTTCAGCTATTGGTTTGTCTTTATCTCTTTGGAAAAACTCCAACTGAACTCAAGTCCCTCAAGAAAGTCATACATCTTTTTATATATATTACCCGAGGGCTCTGAAAAAATCCATCCTTCAGGATAATCTTAGCGTTTCCAGTCCAAGAACATGGAAGCTCTTATTTGTGAGGTGTTTTAATTCCTGACTCGATGCTGCCAGTGATTTTGGTAACAGCAATCATCTCCATTCAGGTGAGAAGAAAGAAACAACAACAGAAATTTAACAATAGCTAAGAAGACCCTTCAACTCCTGCAGCTTTTCCCACAAGGCTGCCCACTCATCTGTGTTTGTATCTATGTTTCCTCAGCATCTTCATCTCCTTCCCTCTCACTTTCTTGATTTCTGTTAGGTATCAGCTATCTTACTGGCTCCCGGCCTGCTGGTGCTCCCAACTGCTTATTTGCAGCAGTTGACTTCTCTAATGTCGTGGGCTCATGAATAATCTCTTGCATCCAATACAGAAGCCCATTTCATTTCACTGAAGTTAGTGTTAGCATCTGCAGTGACTGCTCCCTGGCAAAGTCTCAGGGCATTTGCTTTCCTCTTACATTTTACTTTCCTTCGCTCTTTTTCAGCCCACTGCTCTCTTCATCGCATACCTGGTCTTTTGCTAGTCTCCTTCCCATTTTTTTTTTCATTTCCTGGTTTATCATAGCCATCTGTTATCTTGGCCTCTTTTTTTAACATTTTCTCTCTGTGATCTTAGCTGTTTTCACAGAGTACCTTCTTATCGATACCATTCGATGACTTAGTGCATCTGACCTCTCAGCCTGCTATGCAAGAAACCCAGCACCTGCTTATTTAAATCCACATTCGTGTTGTATTTATTACTTCCTCCAAGACACAAATTCTTATCTCCAAACAGATGTTATCAAAGGAGAAAAGAAGAGAATCAGCCAGGCAATCAGTAGAGAAAATGCATCTGAATTAACATACTTTATTTTGCAGCCTATCTCACATATGATTCAAGTATTTTTTGGCATATACAAACACTTCCCAGGATACAAGACTCTGCTACCTGGCCTTGTAGCCAGCTCACTTCCCGCACAGTCCTGCTTGCTTTTCTCCTCTCCCCAGCTATCATATTTGTGTTGCCTTTGCAATGGAAGTGTCTGGTAACAGGATCCCTTATTTTCATGTACAGCCATACATGATTCTTGCTCTGGCTCCGCTCCGCTTCTTGCTCCTTGTGCTGAACCTCTGCAATTATTTATACCAGTGCTGAGAGGAGGCCTGGTGGAAAGTGCAAGCTGCTCTTCATTTGAATTTTGTTAAATTGATACTATTCCCTGCTCCCAAGTTTCTTTCCTTCAGTGAAAACCATTCACTCTGCCAGTGTGAACAAAGCAAGCAATTTCAAGCAGAACACAATTACCACTTCACTGTAACCTTTCTGGAAAATACTGCTTCCATTCCTGCACTATTACATCAGCATTTAAATCATTAGAGCTGCATAATAAGTAGTATATTTCTCCTGGAGAGTCTGAAACATTGTTATAGTTCTACTAACCATATTGTTTCGAAAAGATAAATGTGCTTTAAGAGAGTATTGTAAGAGCACGTGACCATGTTACTAGGCTAACTATATCCACTCGGGTTAGAAGATGATTAGTAAATTTAAGTGGCTTCATATGGTAAAGATAACTAGTTGTGACCCTTTACAAAGGATTCTTCTTTTGTTCATTTAGATAGGTATTTATATAGGTATCCCAAGCCACTTGGGGTTACTATATTTAAATGCATTAGGATTGAGTTAGAAACAAATTCTTTATAGCATTAGTCTGCAATGTGTTTTTCCAGTCTTGCGCTTTCCCTGCATACCCATGGAGTAGTTTGGACCAATATTAATTATGCTATCTACATTAGGATGTTTTGTCTCAAACCACTTCCTTTCCTCCTCCGTATTCACTTGGTTTGTTTTGCTTGGACATCCTTTGCACTGGACTGAGAAGGTAGTAAGGGTAAGTCTCTCTCCCCACTTTCAGACTCATATTCTCAGGAGATGAAACTTTCTGTAGCCTAAGACAACATGAAAGCCGAGCATGTTTCTCATTATTCTCACACCTGAATTTAGATTTATTGCAAGCACTTTTTCAGGCATAAGCAAATGCAGAGGACATACTAGAAAAAACACACACCTTCACTTAGTGGTAGAGGACCTGGTCTGGTGTTAGCTTAAGGCAAAATATTTTTCTCTTGACTTAAGTGGACTTTGGGTCACCAGAAACAAAGTGCGTATGAGAAGGATATGGCTGAGGCCCTATGAGCGTTCATCAGCCAGCAAGATCAGCATGTGAGTGGGCAACTGCCAACATTTTTTCAACCCAGGCTCACATCTTTAATCTGCATTTTAAACAAAAGAGCAAGGAGTGTTCATATATAACATTCCTAGCTACTGAAAAGGTATTCAGCAAGACGTTGGATGTGAGATTGAGATTTGTCAGTATAGTCCAGTTCTGTGTGTTGAGCCAGTCCCACGAGTTCGCCATGAAACAGTCCATAGGTGGACGCCACGCTCTTGGAGCACGGCAATTGCTTCATGTCTCTTCTCCTCTCAGGTCCTGGCATATACTTCATTTTTCAAGCTTATTTTTATCACAAGTGACTTGTGAGCTTCCTGGGCATGGTTCCTTGCCCTGCTCTCACCAGCCTCCCAACTACCCGCACAATCTTCTTAGCCCATCTGCATCCTGCTCTTGCCACTCTTCTTGAATGGGAAACCATTCAACATTTATACCGGGGGCTTAGGAGGAAAAAACTCAGGAGCTCCTCTTGAATATCCTCTTGTTTTGTCCCAGCACCATGAACAGGCAGCGCCAGAGCCTCTTCCTGCCCAGTTGGCCGCTGGCTTCCTGGCAGGACTGGTTGGTTTGGCGCAGCTGGCACATGTTGGGATGGCTCCTGCTGTTGTAATTAGACACTGCAACTGCGTTGGGACTGAAAGAACCCCAGCACTATCTGTCTGCCAAAAGAGAACAACCTGCGACCACTTGGGCTTAGCCGCATGGCAATAATAACCAGCCTGGCAGGGTAATGCCCTGACCCAGCCTCCGCTGAGGGATTTGGGCTACCTGCTGCTGCTCAGAGCCACTAGCAGCTGGGTGCCTCATTCTTCAGAGGTTTTTTTGAGGAAAAAAAAAAAAAACAACTCCCTGTCTCCTAATTGTGTTGAGGAAAAACACTGACCAATATGTCAGCCTGAGTATGCATTAAAAAAAATAATAGTAATCAGTTCTATTGGGGCACTTTGATTCCTTTTTCAAAGTCAGTTTATTCATTTCCATATGCACATCACTGGAAATTATGTGCAGTTTACTCATACACATTGCAAAGACACTACTTGAGTAGTTAATTTTAAGGTCAGAAACAGCATCGACTTTCTGTATTTCAGCTCACATCCTCACAAACCCCAGGCCATGTTTTCTCTCTGCTGAAGAGCTCATCCTTCAGCAAGGTGCTATCAGTTGCTGGTCTTCCTTTCTAACAACCTCTGCCTCTTCTTCGTGCCACTGCCTGTGCGTTCCTGCACATACTGGCCTCTCTGTGTATTGTATCTGTGAGCCTCTATTTGGAGTCGGTCTTTTTTAGCAGTGGAAACACTCCAAAGCCCTTGACCTTTTTTTTTGAACTAGTATTTAAATTAAATTTAAGAGCAGCCGGTGTTGCTTTTGAGTAGAGAGCAGTGCTTAGGTAAGGAGCTCTTCCTTCACCCGTGGGGCCTAAATCATCTTCTGCCAATGTGCATTTGATTTCCCTCATGACATGCAGGGTTCAGATGGGTAACACAGGGACACAGCGCATCACTTGTCATCTCCCCAGTGAGGAAACTTATTTAGCAGGCAGCCAAGACCTGACTGGACAGAAAGAGTTCTCTCTACTATTGCCAGAGGACGCTCCAGTTCAACTGAGTAAGACAGCATAAATGCCAATAGTAGTTGTTTCTGGATGAGCCACCCCTAGGTGTAAACTCCACTGTCAGAGCAGTTTGCATGGGAGGAGGAGGAGGAGCTGTTTTTTTCCATTATAAATGCTGTTTGTGCTGCTGCTGCGGGCGGATCAATTTTGCTCCTGATCTTTTTTTTTTTAATTTTTGCTGTGTCACTGCCCTGTTTTCAGATACTGTGCCAAAGTCATATTTAATCTCCTGTCAGAGGAGAGCAGCAAGAGCTGCCAAGGGAGCCTATTGCAATGTGCAGCCGGTGACTGCTGGCAGCAAGGGAAGCAAGATTGCCTTCTCCCCCATCCCATCCAGCCAGTCCCCTGCTGAAAATACCCGTGCAGTTTCTGACCCACCAAAGTTACCTTCCTTCCTTGCCTCAGTTACCTTCCTCCTACAGCATTTTGTGCACACTCAGGCAAATGAGCTCTTAGGCCTTACCCTTTTTAAGTGCTACTTAGTGCTTACTTTTACCCCACACAGTCCCTGTAACTGCAACACAAATCCAATAGAGTGGCCACCATGATAAATGTATCTATACCTGTATTATGGACAGTGCTCCCTTGTCTTTTTTTTTTTCTTTCCTCAAATGGAAAGCAATCTTAGTATGAAGACTCACTAGGAAGATTCTCATCATTACATGTCACTTTTCTGCCTAGTCCTCAGGATTTGCCCAAGAGCCTTCACTGGGCTGGACCCACTAGGCCCACTGGGCCTCTAACCAGAGGCAGAGCACAGCCTAGGTAAAGTTTTGTATTCACTCAGAGAGGAGAACTGCCCCCTGACACTCCCCTGACCTCCTTTTTAGTCCTTTTGAGAATCTCACTGCTCTTTTCCTGGGATGCTACTATCAACCAGCAAGTCACTAGCACAGATTTTTTCAGAAAAGCAGAGAAAAAGACCAGAAAATGACTTACAAAGAATATTCTACAGCCTGAGGGAGAAACATTTGTCCATTTAGTTGAAGAAGCAAACTCCAAAATTTCCTGCCAAGTTACCAGCAGTTTCCATGTACCTGGGTCCAAGCTGTACCTTTTAAAGAGTGTACGCAGTATAATGCCATTCATACCTTGTATTTGGGTCATTTTGTATTACTTTGGTTTTTTTGGACTAATTTTTTGAATCAGTCATCACTGGTAGAAAATATCAATAAATGGAGAGGAGTAGCTTATTTTGAAAAGAAAAAAAAAAAAGGCTAAATGAGACACCAAGGATAACACATGGAATCAAACACATGAATATTATTTGCTCATTGACAGAATTAATATTAAGTTGGTAACTATTTGTATGTAATACACCAGTTTTGATCTTTGCAGTGGAAATTTCACTTCAGCTTCCTGCATTTAACCAGTAAGGTATATTTATTCCCTTACCCGAGAGGTTCTCTATGAGCAATTCTCCTACATTGGCTCCTATCATGCTTTCTTTCTCTGTGCTTTGTCTTTGGCAGGGACAGGGTATAGGAGCAAAAGGCTTTTTAATAGCAGCCTGCTTTGACTTCCCCTTTTGGAGTACTCTCTGTCTTCAGAATTTAAGAGGACTAATGATGCTTCAAAATAGAGAAGAAAAAGGCAGCATGTGCTAGTAAAGCACACACTTTGTTTTGTGACAAGAAAAGAGTGTACTTGTGTGATGTTTATCTTTTCATTATTAGTGATCCTCATGTAAAGAGTCTCTGACAATTAATTACTACCATTATTTCACTTCACTGTCTCATAAATTCTGCAGCGAGAAGGATATGACACCACTCCTACCTCTTACAGAGTTTTCATCTTCCCAGGACAGCTCTTCTAAACTAAAAGCCAAGTTTCTTTCAGCACCAATAATACTTCAGTTCCATATTTTCTCCATAGTTCACTGCATTCATATGCTAGCAGTGAATTTCTCTGTCCCTGCTTATATGAGTTTACACAACCCCTATAGCCATTTTTGTTTGCAAATAAGGTGCTCTGGTGTTTCGTTAGTGGCAGTTTCCTCCTCTGTGCTGTTGGCCCTCTGTGGATGCCCCGATTGAGGTTTTGAGTGGCGGGACAGGTAATATTTGTGCTGCTCAGACGAAACTGATTTGGTGTTACTGCAGTTACCATCCTAAACCTGGGAATTCTAAAAAGAAATCACAACTTAATTGCCATCTATCTTTGCTGTGTTTTTCTGACAAAGAATATGTATGGTATCCTTTCTTTCTTTCTCCAAATAAAAATGAATTGGCAAAGCCACCTATGCTTCCAATGCCCCTGAAAGTTATTGAGAATATTTTTTCTTTTTCTTTTTAATCAAAAATAAAAGGCCCGAACCCAAGTCTTGGCAGGCACAGCGAGAGAGTTTGTTAAATTACTGTTTTGGGGCATCCTGCTGTCTTTCTCCATGCGCACTGCCTGCCTGTTTACCCTTATTTCAGTGCCCTAAAACCAAAGAAGATGAGAAAGACTCCTAAGGCAGCTGCTTTCCAGCCAACCTGTGGAGAAAGCTGGGAGTTTGAAGGAAGCTGTATGGTAAAAACACACCTCCTAATGAAAAATAAATAGATAATTTTGCCCAGCAATGCCTTTTCAGCTTGCTAAGCTGCTGGAAAGTGTTAAGGACTATCACAAGTTGGCATTGCTGCTGTGGTTTCATAGCAACTCGGGCAAATCGCGACGGTGCCCTCCAACAATGAATCATTCATTTAGAAACCATATCTTCCCTCGTGAAAGATTTATTCTTTTCAGAGGGAAAATTTATATCCCCTATACTGACGTCTGACGTACAATACCTAATGTAGTGTGCACCAAACCTTTGGAAGGATCGCTCAGGGCATCGCCCTTTAGCAGGGCAGTAGGCGTCAGAAGTGGGGAGAAAGGCAGCAGCAGTAGCTGTTTGGATGGCTGCCACTTCACCAAGCTGCCTCCCTGCAACCTCCAGGTTTTGCTCATTTCTCTGAAGGGAATTAACGTCACATAATTATACGCCTGGACTTGGCATTTTTTTGGTAAGGTAAAGCACTTAGTTCAGTTTAGACAATCATTTTCAGTATTAAACAATCATTTTCAGTATTAAAGCAAGAAAAATATACTTAAAGGAGGAGACATCTGAGCATTCTTCTTTTTTTCTTACTACTTTGGTTCTTCAAAAGCAAATAGGCGAAGCATGTGTGTAAGTCAGAGGTATGGTGGCATTTTAGGTAATGTTGGTTAAAAGATTTTGCTGTCATTGAAACCGAAAGCGAAAGAAAACCTGTCAAAAGGATTTGTTCTGAGCGTGGCTGAACTTGTCAATAAAAAAACTCATTTCTCCCTGCTCGCCTCCAGCCTTCCCTTTGCTGGGGCTGTAGAGGAGAGCAATGCCGGGTGCATTAAAACAGCAGATTCGTTGGCAAGTACCCTCTCTTGTTACATTAGGCACTGAATGCTTTCTAAACCAATTAAGGCTCAAGAACTACTTGACTTGGAAAGACCTTCTAAATCTACTTCCTCCCTCCGTGTTTAAAGCTTTAAAAATACCAACTATTTATGCTTTATTGTAGGCATGCAATGGTAGAAGAATAAAGCAAACACAATTATTAATTGCTGCCTTTAGGAAGCGCCAAGCTATCAATCAGATGCAGTTCATTGTAGAGTAGGATTGGAAATAAGTGTCATACAGACATATCTGAGAAAGCACATGGAGTCATCAGTGAAGCTGTAGTTTCCTCATTTGGTCATCTGTGTGCCTTTGGCTCATATTTCAAGGTGAACAAAGTAGTAAATAAGCCAGAAAAAAATTAAAATAAGAAGTCTTGACAGCTGCTTGACCTACAAATACTTAAATATAGCAGCTGAAAAGACTGATGCATGTGAAGCCATTTTATAGGGTCATCACTCTCATAAAGCCAAAGTTCAGTCGATGCACCTCAATCCTCAACTTATTTCTTTATTTTGTCAACAGCAGAAAAGAACAGGAACAATATTTTTGGTTATCTTTGTGCTTTCTTTAAAAATAAATGTGTGTGGTGTTGCCAACCAACCTTTGCAATCTGTGTATTCATATATAAAGGAGGTGCTCTCTAGTTTAAGGAGGCTGGTCCTTAGGGAACAAGAAAATTAAAAGAAACTATTGTAGTACTTATAAGTAAGGCTGTACTCATATCATGCTCATATCCCTTCCCTTGTTGGCTAATAAGGAAGGAGAGGTTTGAAAGGTTCGTCTCTAACAGGATGGTCTATAAATATATGAGCGTTCCCCAGGGAGGAAGATGAACCTGCTCATTTTCCATTTGTGGCTCATATTGTTCCCATCCAACCTTGCATTAGCAAAACTTGAGAGCTGTGCCTCAAGCCCACAGTTTTATTTGACTTTCAGGCTAGGACTTGGAACCTGTTGTGAACCTGTTGTCTTTAAATTAAATATGTCCTTTTTTCTTCCTTTTTTTTTTTTTTTTTTAATGTCATGCTTTATCACTTCCAGGCTTGGCTATTAATACGTCACAGTGCCACCACTGATTAGATGAAATGTGACATTTAACCTCCCTAATCATGGGAAAAAGCAATTCGTTCTGTAGAGCATGTGTTACTACTTAGATCATTTTATTGCATTCACTTGGAAGGAGTAAAAAATCTCTTATCTCTATTAGATAGCTTTTAAAACTATTTAGCCTTTATGTGTCTCAGGAATAGAATCACAAGTTTTCATTCATTCTCATCCAAATTTGCTGTATGAAAATTTCAGGTCAGTCCTTTAGAGTCATGCCTGTCCTCGTGCCCATGAAAACTGAAGATGCTTGTATAGGGTAAAAGAAATCTTAGTCCTGATGACCTTTTCCTTGCTATAGGAGATTGTTTGTTTGGACTATGGCCTCTGGCCTTTAAGTGTAGTATCAGATTTTTCCACTCATGTCCTGTGAATACTTAGTCATCAGGAAATACACTGCCAGACAAATCATAGTTCTGCCTTTCCTGTTGTCACTTTTTAGTATGATTCTTTGAACTAATCGTGTGCTGAAGAGTTTTTCTGCAATGAATACACTGAATAAAGTGCACTGAATGAATAAAGTTCCTGATTCTGCAATGAGCTTCTCACAGCTGTCATTATATTTCTTCAAAAGATTAAAAAAATAAAGGTGATGCACACAGCTTTTAATTACTCAAAACTTATCCAAGATTGCTCCTCCTTCCAGCACACATTTATAGGATTTTTATCCCCACTTCAGTAGTGAAAGCCATTCAGTCTTGCAGACATGGATGCCCTTAGAAAAGGGCAAAGTGAATAAACTTTGTTCATTGACTGGCCTGTGCTAGGAAGAAGTGAAAACTTTAAAAAACCTTTCCATGTAGGTCTACATGGTGGAAAGAGTCCCTATCTTCAGGAATTCAAGTCTTCTGGCCAGGAGTGTATTAAATTTAGAAAACACATTAATGTCCCACAAAACCCACAGGACAGATTTCAATGGACTCCACCTAGATTTTGGTGGCAAAACATCCTGGCCGCAAAACCAAGAGATCATTTTGTGCGGAAAGGTTGGCTTCAGCAGTTATTACTCACAAGTCAAAACAGGATGATTTATTTAATTTTCCATTTCACTTCTCCATCTTATAAGCTCATGAGGTATGCTTGCTTCTTCTCGGTTTATCCATATGCATATTCATATGCATGTATTCCACAGGGTGAAAGGCAATGAAGAATCATCATTGATGCTTTATTCTACCTGGGCTCATGCTGGGGTTTGTTCAGAGTGACTTGTGAAATCCCAAAGGACACTTGGAATTTGTCTCTGAGCCAACCCTGGGCAAGCTAGTTCAGAAAAGAAATGCAGCTGCTATTCTGATCAGGTATTTTGGCCAAGTTTGTCTTTAGTATTTATGTTTTGTGAAAGTAATACTTCAGAACAGCTCAATGCACTGGGAAGGACTCTTGTTTGTAGATAGGCAGACACTGTAGTGCCAGAGGGTCAAAAAGTACAATGCAAACAAATGCAAGTCAAGGAAAACAAAAGGTAGAAATCTTTTATTTGTTTGTTTGTGGTGTTTGCGTTTTGTTGTTTTCAGAGGAAAAAAAGGCATTTATTTTCAGTGGACTGAACTACTGAACTACCGAGGGCCACTTTAGTTCCTCGCCTTTGAGTTTCTCTTTGAGGAATCTGGCACTGAAATTTCTTTGGCAGAAGTCAAAATACGTGAAGAGGCCTCAAATCCTCTTGGGGCACAGCACACCTGACTTACTTACACCTAGCTGCAGAGCTCAGAAAGACCTTCCTGATGGAACTAGTCATGACAGCACACATTGCACATGGGACAAAAATGGTCTTCCCCATGTCCATTGTGATCCAACTCCAAGGCATTTCTGTGCAAGGAAAGCTTATCTGACCAACAAAAAGAAGTTACCTGACACTATAAGCTACAATATCAGACTTTTCTCACTTGTATCTTCATACTGGTGCCCTTTCTCTGCTTCTTAAATATGTCTTATCAATGCCAAATGCAAAATTCCTCATATGGTATCTGTCTTTTAAAAAATACAGCATAAAATCCCTAGTCATATTTTTCATTATCTTGGCTTGCCATGCACTGGTAGTTATCTCTGTTATATCTTTTAATATATATTCATCTGTTCTGTTTGTATACACAGTGAAGTAAAACCAGTGATGCTGATAAAAGTGTTTGTTTAACTGATGCTCGAGGAGATAATTCAAGGCAAGACTAATAAAAACTGAAGGCAGCACGATTAAAGTAACGACAAAACGAGAGATGCCCTCAGGCATAAGGTACTTTCTGCCACTGGCAGCCTGGTGCAACATGAATGCAGGGTACAGAAAGAAGAGACGCAGTGATAGCTGATGGACAGCTGACTAACCTGGTGTTGGAAAGAGGGATATTGCATTTGTGACCCACCCCCGTCTCTTACAAGGCTCTTTTGAAAGACTAAATTTGAGTTCTTTTGAATTTGCTCTCTTACTTGTTGAACAAAAAGAGGAAGCTATAACCATCCTGTGGCATGACAAGCAGGAAAAGTGCATCTGCTGAAAAAAGAAAGTGCACAAAACAGCAGTGCCCCTTGTCTCTATTCTAAGGTTAGAACTGTCTTTTAAATTAAATGACTCTTCTTCCTCTATTTTGTTTTCTATCATGGTTATGCTGAAAAAGAACAGCCTCTGAGCCTTTACTTTGCTAAGGAAGGCAAATTCTTCCAGGTTCCCCACATGTGCTTAGGCTGTTCTGTATCCCTTGGTCGAGTGGAGATCCTTGCACTGAATTAGGGCTGCTCAGAAAGCTTCTTCCCTGATCCCAGAGTTATTCCTGCTGTAGTCTCAATAAGGCCTTAAAACAGTATTTTGCAGTCTCTACCCTAAGTGCCTCACCAGATCCAGTCATCAAGTGCATTTGCCTTTTTCCATGGCTGCCTGACACTGCTGGTCAGTCATTTGGCAACAAGTTAATAGACCCAGTCTGACTGATGTATTCTTGGCTGATGGCAGAAATTCTTGTTGCTAGTCCCCTCTATTTAGCTTGGAGTTTTGTATTTTTTTTTTCATCCCATTTTTATTACACAAGTCTCAAAAATCATCTGGTTCACTCTGTAAGAAATCCCAATCCTCCCTTGAACTTGTGGTGCTAGCTAGATTTGTATCCTTGGCAGATGTAATCTCCATATTCATACCCTTTGCAATATGGTGAATGAAGATTAATGAAATACTCAAGAAGATAAGTTTGGTCTTAAGGAGTTTCCCCAGTAAATTCCTTTGAGCCCAGGGTGTCCCCTTTCAGCACTGCCGATTGCTTTTCTCTTTGAGACAGCTCTATAAGCATTTCAGGTCCTCTTCTAATCCGCATATTTATTCAGTTTGATGAATCCTCTTTTATGTGATATCAGATGCTGTTACCTAATCAGATTGTACTAACACCATCATGGCAGATTAATTAAAAGCCCTGCAATTTCATGCAGTGGTTCTTTCAAAGGTTCGTGACTGTCTAGCTTTCATTGTCTGGATGCTACACCGGGCTTACTGGGTTTAGCTTCTGTCACAGCTTTTCCTATGCTCAGCGTTATTTATTGAAAATACAGTGGTGAGGAATTCATTCGATTTTGGAATGATATTTATTGTTGTTTGAAACATTGCAAATAATAATGAGATAAGAATAGTCAACTTCAGTGGTCATTTTCTGAAGTGCTCATCATTACTTTTTCTCCTGAGCAATCGTCCCTTGAGGGTGTTCACCCACTTTTTGTTTTCACTCTTATAATGTACAAGCTTGGTTGTTTACTCCATGTGGGCAAAGTATGTAACATGGTCAGAATGCAGTAAAATAGCAGTTCCAGGAATACACCCACAGAGCTGTTCAAAGAAATCTACAGTAGACTTGGATTTTTATTAGCTGAAACTAGCAGTCTTTCTTCCCACTGACTTGGTAGTGTTCCATGGTGAGGTCTACAATTGCCTAGAAAATAAAATGCGCAAGTAGGACTGAGTAGGCTTCTCCAAACAACACTTGTGATAATGCATGAGGCTTAGTTTCCCCAACTAAGCCTTATCATTCCTGATATCAGCAAAGATACCTCTTCACTGCAGCACAAAAGTAGTGAAGCTGCCAAAACCGTAACCTGAAGGTATTTTTCTGATTCAAGTCTCATAGACCCTTCCTCTGTAAGCCTCATAAGACTTTTTCTCACAGCACCTTCCAAACCTGTACTCTCCCTCGTTTCTTTTTTTTTCTCCCACCGGTGGCATGACTGCATTTGTGTTGCTAGACGTTTTGCTGCCTTCCCCGGATGCTCTTCACGTAGCAACAAATTGTACCTCATTCCTCTCCCTCCACATGCTTACTGGTAAGCAAGTGAGTTAAGTGAATATGCTGAATGCGTATCGCTGATCATTCTGAAGAGCTTCCTGACTTGTCACCAAATCAGTAAACGTTAAGATCCAAAAATGTTCTTCATATCGTGAAGACTAAGGACTTAGGCTGCATGTACAACTTCAAATGGAGTATCTATTTTGCACTAAATGCATTTCAAGTTCCTATTTTACAATCTGTTTATTTCAAGCTATTTTGTCCTAAAGGGAAATCATGATTTTCTATGGAATTGCGCATAGCTTTGTCACAGAGAGAGATAATAAATGTTTGATGATGTTAATACTAGAATATCTAGGAGGAGAGGAAAGAAAAAAATAGTGATTTATGAGAAATTATAGAAATGTCCTCTAGTACCAATCTGATTGAGATATTCTGCATAGTTGCACTGTCTGCTTGTTTTGCAGGTCATTAGTTTGCTCTAAGCAGACAACCAGCAGGCAGAGTCTCAGCTTGAAATCAAGAAGTTTGAAAGATGTTTGGCAAAAGGTTTCAAAATCAAAGCTGTCAATGGCACACATCAGCTTCTGAGCATCTATACAGCATAACTGTTTAGCCTTGGCTTGTTTTACACAGCATACTGTAAGACACCAAGGTCTCTTAAGTTCATGGATGCTTAAGCTCTTTCAGTTCTTTAGATTTCTATAAAAGAACTGTAATCCTAATCTGAATTAGTATTTCCAATTAAGTAAATAAATAAATGCCATTTATGCAATTGTTCACCCTAGGACTACATCCGTAGTGAAAGGCACCGAATGAGCATTGCTCTGAAATCTAAGCATGCTGGAAAGATTACAGCACCTTTGTGAATAGCCCTCAAATAAGTAACATATACAAGTGGGACAGAAAGCAAAGACTTATTTAATTGGAACTTCAGGAATATTTCTCTGAGCAGCCGTAACAGAAAAATGTCCAAGTCTTCCAAAACTCTTTTTTGTAGTTGCAGAAAGTAAGGCTGAGATTTGATTGCACACTTTAAAAGATTCTACCTTTTGAATATTAAAAGCAGTTCAACAAAACAAAGCAGAGCAGCACTGCTTCGTATAGAGCTGTATCGTTTTCTGCCTTCTTGCTTGTATAACTTCATTTGCTTTGGTGGTGAAGTCAGATGAGATCAGAGAAAGAGATCTCAAAACTCAATACATCCTTCCATGTCCCCTAGTGGGATATCTGGGAAGGCAAAATCATTCAACTGAAGGCCCTGAAAGAAAGGGAAAAATCTTGTTCTTCCTCCAGGGAAGTTACCGTGAGTTCAGAGGCCAGTGGATCAGGTCCTACTACCAGCATAAAAAGGCCCTTTAAATGCATTTATTCTCCATTTGCAGAACATGAGCTTGAAGAAAAAAAACAGTTTAAAAAAACTCTTGCATTGCTTTGTAGCACAGTTTTCTCAGTACAGGAAGCTTCTATTTCAGTAGGAGCTTTGCTGATAGCTACGTAATGAATGAACCAAGTATAAAAGAACCAAGTTCAATGCTGTATTAATTGCAGAGGTCACTGGAGATTATACCATTTTTCCTTATGTACGAATATTTTTAATCATACTAATATTGCATTAGAGAGATTATTTACTATCTGCAGCTGCCTCTGGTTTAAAGATTCTTTGAGCAGCTTTGACTGCCTGGCTTATGACAATGAAAAAGATATTACAGAGCAAACATGGATCACCCTGAACTTCAAATTATTATCATTTCAATATCAGTTGGAGCTCATCTCAGGAAGCACTTATGGTCATTCATAGAATTATAAGTAAGAAAAATAATAATTTCCCCCTTTTTTCATTTTATAGGACTTTTTTTTTTCCCCAGAGATGCCCTGACTATGGCACCTGATATTTAATATTACTTCAGTAACGCCTCCTCTTTCTCACAGTTGATATTGCCCCATATACTGGAAATGTGAGCACTTTGCCAGTGCAGGCAGCAGAGATGCCCATTGCTGAGTGGCCTTCCTGTTACCTGTCACTCCTGAGAAATTAATCCTGGTGCAGAAGGTCAGCACACCGGGACGTGCCTTCATGCACCCTGAGCTCCACGGCTAATTTGAGTTAGATGCTGTCACGCCACTAACTTCATTAGGACTGGTCCTTTGCCGCTGAAATGCTGAGGGAGAGCTCTGTGCGTAGGACCAGGGTTAGGAAACGGGCTAATCTTGCAGACCAAATCGATCCCCACAAAAATTTTATCCTCACATTGGAGGTCAAATAAAACACATGACTGAAAGAGGGTAGAACTGTTCCGCTGCAGCCTGTGTTCAGGTTGCAAGATAATCGTGCACCACAGCTCTAGAGCAGAATCGCCTTTTAATTTTACAATGCCTATAATTCAAGGCTCTTTTCAGCTATAAATCCCCCATGTTTCAGAGAGAAAAGGCTTAATCCGCTATATACCACAATGACAAGCATCTGCTTCCTCAAAGACATCTTTATTAAAAGGAATCAAGATAGCTTTCTGGCAGAAAGACACCATGAGCATTCAGTAATAAAAAGGAACACCTTATTTTCCTTTAAGCCTTTTGATCAACAACAGCAGCTTTGTTACTGACTGCAAAGGAAAATTTCTAATATTTGAACATGCAATTGAGTGGCCCTATCTTTTGTTTGGAGTGAAATAAACCATGTAATTTAAAAAAAAAAAAAAAAAAGTTGAATTCTTCACCCAGCATTTATTTCATTTGATTAAGAGATTTTTAATGGACTTATCAAATTAAGGCAGCTGAATTCTGATTATAAAATAAGATTTTGACACTCCTGCCTGGAGTTGACAAACAGGGCACACTGGTAGCTTAAATTTGAAATGACAGCAACAGCTCTCTACTTCGACATCACTAAAGAATTTCCCCTTGGTATCATACATTAAAATCAGGGAAGTTGAAGCATGAAGTTGAATCTTTAAAAAGAGAGCACAGAAGTAGTAAGGGAAGTAGTAAGTAAGTATTTCCTTATAGATAAGGAAATACATATGAATAGGTATGAGCACAAAGGAGAAGTTCCTCTGAAATTATTTCCTCTGCTTCTCAGTTTATGAGAAGAAAGTCCTTTGCATCTGTCTGATGAGATTTGATCTTGCCCAGCAGCACGGAAGGAGGTAGTTTACAGTGTTTTAAAGATAATTCCCACATCTGTACAGAGATCCAAGCATGAAGAATGTCTGGAATCCCCGAGGATCCGACTCAGCGTTTGGCCAGGGCAGCATGTGAGTGTGTAAAGGAAACAAGAGGCCTAGCAGGAATGAACTTGCATGAGGCAACAACCCTGTAAACATGCTGCTGCTTCATATCCAGCTGCCTATGCTATCTCAAACATTAGTTATTTAAATTTTATAGAAATAACATATCCTAACCATAATGCTGCCTGATCTAGAATCTGATAATTACAAAGTCCACATTTGTCCAAGGTTTTCCGTATTCTATCCAACACAATTGCCTTGACACTTCCCTTCACTTTACCTGTAGTTTCTTACTCTTTGTGGCAAAGAATGCCATGTAGAACGTTTAGAAAAGCTGTGTGCAGTGCAGAATTTTCAAAGTTTCAAAATTCTTCAAAGAGGAGACAAAGCTTTTACAGTTCTAGTAAGCTGGTTTTGAACGTCTCTCTTTTTATGATCACCACTTTGAAACGACAGTTCTATGGAGGCCATCCCACAACACTCCTACAGCTCTTAGACTAGTCCTAAACTAAAGGACTTCTTGCATTCCAGCAAAATATAGCTGGTCTTAGCACCAGTTATATATTTTCCTTCAAGACCAGCAACTAGTATGAACAAGTCTTTTGTTCTAGCTTGTTCAAAACAAATATATTTGATAATCAGCAGGAACATGACCAGAGGGAGTAGCAATTAAAACTAACAAGAGGCATTATCTGAAAGAATGTTTAGTTTTCTTTGCAAGTATACCTGCCAGATAGATAGTGTTGCATAGACTACTTCAAAATATTTCAGATGTTTGCTCCTACTGCACCCCTTCAAAGTCTCAGGACCTCCTTTCCCTAATGACCAAAAGAACTTCCACAACAAAAGGTGCATAGACTAATTTATTGCTAACCTATGTAGTCCTTTAGACTTACTGATTTCTGTTTCTTCCTGGCGTTTACTCTCAGGAGTATTACACACTCACTTGGGCCTCCTTCTTTTGAGTTTTTCTACCACATTTAAAAAAAAAAAGTTCAGTCAGGACCACTGTATATTGCTGCCTTCCTACTTGCTTTTGCAGTGTCTATATTATGCACTAATCTTCAAGAATTTCTTCAGTAGGTTACCCCAAGTAGGCATGCCTGTTGCAAGGTGGTTTTACTTTAAGACTGTCACACTTCAGAAGCTATTCTGCAAGTATTCAAGTTTTTGCCCAGCTGCCCGGGAAGCATGAACAATGTGCAGCACCCTCTCAAGGCTAGGATTTCATCAGCGCAGAAGCTGCAGTGCATGGAAACCTCATGACCAGTGAGCATCCACTGCTCTTTATCATTCATCTCATCATTCTTTCTTTTTTTTATTTTTTATTTTTCCAATTTTGTACCTTAGATTGGATTATATGCTCTGTCTTTGAAGATTTTAGCAAAGGATTAATTTTAATCTGTTGTTTCTGTAAACAGAGTTATGTATCTAAGAATTCATTCAATTCATCTATTAGTTTGCTGAGTAAAACTGGCTGATACTCCATACTGCACTGCCATATCAGGCCAGCTCAGTTTTCCAGTCTCTGCAATTGCAATAGTTTAAGAATCATCTTGACTCTCTCCTCCTCCTCCTCCTCTCCTCTTGGCAAGATACTCACCCAAAGCCAGTTTTGTGTTTCTTATAAAACAGCTCTGAGGTAAATCTTATCTATGCTGAATTATTTTTTGGCATCCTCTGTGCTTCCATTCACATCAGTAAGAGGGGGAAAAACTCAAGTGTAGAGAAGGTGGAAAAGAGATTGCATGTCCTATGACTTTAAGGGAAAGGGATGTTAAACAATTGAGAAGGCAGAACAGGAAAGGTGCAGGAGTGAGAATACTGTGACTGGAGACTGCTCTCGTTGGAGTGAAGCCTTCTGCACAACGCAGAGACGAATGTGAAGGAATGGTCGATAGTCTGTCTTCATCACTTGCTACCACTTTGAAATACAGTCGTAAGGAAGTTCATTAGTTAAATCAGTGACTCAGAGATAAAAACAGGCAAAATTATGAGATGTGCTGCAGTACTTCAATATTAGCTTTATTTAAGCTGCTGCATTTCCATTAGTGTTTTTGCTTAATTTGGTCAGTCAGGATCTTGTGCTTATTTAAGACAAATGAAAATAAGCTGATAAGGTTTAAATATCCAATTCAAGGAGACAAGTTAGAGACTGAGTATA
Source organism: Eudromia elegans (assembly GCA_003342815.1). Taxonomy (NCBI): domain Eukaryota; kingdom Metazoa; phylum Chordata; class Aves; order Tinamiformes; family Tinamidae; genus Eudromia; species Eudromia elegans. The sequence continues at coordinate 537,079 of PTEX01000280.1, read as the reverse complement.
AATAGAAAAAAAATGATTGCTATTCAGCATCACATATAATAACAAATGATCTTTGCATGTGGGCATTTGGAAAGCAAGAATGAGAAAGGATGCCCATAAAGACAGGAGGTAAATTTCATGTAGCCACATGGCTGAAGCAGTGCTGAGCTATTGTATAAAACATGTGATGACAGGCTGTGTGCTCTGTGGCTGAAAGTATCTGTATAAATGGTATGAGACAGCAGACCCTATTGTTGAATTACTACTGCAATATTTACAGTTGCTCAAATAGAGCAACCCATCCACTATGCATCTAATCACCTTCAAGGTGGAAAAATTAAAAATAGTCTATACATATGTGCTTTTTTTTTCAGTTCAGATTCTTTGAACCCAGCGTTAGACACTTCTGAAGTTAGATTAAGCATCACATTGTACCATATGCTTAGCACAAGCAAGAAGACTCACAGAGTTGCTTGTGATTGAAGTTATAGTTAAGATTCGTTCCTGCCAGGCACAGAGGAATCCAGGTTGCAAAGCTTGTTACACAGCTCCCGGGCTGGGGGTTTCTATCAGCTCTTCCCTTAGGGAAAGGCCGCCTAGGTACCACTTACAGCATTCCTTGTACAAGCATTAGCCAAAGACCTAGTGAACATGTAGCAAGATTAATAACTGCCAGGCATTTAGAGGTTATGCTGGAAAACCCCTGGCTGTAGAATTTACCTGTCCCAGGGCATTCAGAAACAACATTGTTTTTTTGTTATTGTTTCTCTCCTTAAGTTACATATTCCTGGAACATACAGAGGAAGAGCGTGAAGTGCTGATACATTCTCCAGTTCTCCTCCTCATTATCAAATTCTGCAAGGACAGAGCATATCTAGCCTGATGCATTTCAGATTGGTTGGTGTTTTAGCAACCGGTGCCTTTGAAAGATGTTTATTGTAACAGCAGCAACGGGGCTTCCAGCTGCCAGGAGATCTCATGAGCAGCAGAAATCAGTGCTCCCACTGCCTCCTACTCGCCCGTCTCTGAGAGGGTATTTTCAACCCATGCCTCAGTTGCTGAGTCATTTATTCTCATCCACCCCAACTTGAGAATGAGAGTTTAGCAGTTTTCACGACACAGCCTCATGCCTTAAAATCAGCCTAGAAACCGAGACCCAAAATAGAAAGGCACATTTTGCTTATGAAGTACCTTCTGGTGAGTGTTTGGCCAACGCCCTAGATTTGGGTGAAAGACTAAAAGTTTTTGTTCTGCAAGTAAAGCAAGAAAACTTTTCAGGATAGAGATGGAGGAAGATAATTTGGCTCAAACAAAACAATCTGAGATTTCTCAACAGCTTCTAAAGTCAAACTTGACTTGTTTATCAACTTGCAGTTACTTTTCAGGGCAAGAGATTATCAGTGTGTGTCAGCATTTCCAAAATAAAACAAAATACTTTTGCTTTTGGCATGTGTCTTGCAGAACTGGCCAAAGAAATGCAATGCAGGCTTGCTCTTGTTTGTCGGTCAACCCAAAATATGCAGTTTTGCTGGGAAATTCCTTCTCTTAACATTTCCTGCGGTTTCCCCTGCCTTGTAGACATTTCTCTGTGCAGGTGAGGTTTGCAAAGCTGGATTGGAAGTGGGAGTTTCCTTGCTGTGAAAGAGATTGGAGGAATATTTCGTGGCAAGGCCTGGCATCTGTGAACGGAGCTACCCATTTTCTGCAGTTCCTCTCTTTGCTTTAAAATAAAGCCCAACTACACAAAATTTGAGAATTTTAGGAGAGTTTCTTTGTATCAGTCATTGGCTTTAAGAAGGTAGGGGTTTGAATGTACATGTAAGTCTGAAAATTTATTGTATTTTTCTGTCCCAATCTGAGATTAAAAGATTCCAGTGGTCAGTTTTAAAAAAGAAAGGTTAAGACTGACACTAGCAGACTGTCTTGGGAAGCATCCTTGTGCAGAAATCCTGTTTGGCTTCCTTTTGTGAAAAATAGTCGTTTCCTAAAGAAGTGCATGGTTTCAGAAGAAACTTGCTGGTTTTCTGTGCACCATATGTTCACCCCCAGAAAAAGGGAGGTGAGCCATAATTTCATTGTGAGTTAACTTGTTGACTTCGTGTCATTGGATACTAGGAGAAACAGGCAAGTTATTTTTAAAAGGAAGTAAGAGTTAGCCAATCCTGTAAACATGTTAGAACTGAGAGAGAGATTCAGAGTTCTCAAAACTTTGGCTGGGGACACAACAGATAAATTTTTTAAGAGGAAACAATAACTTTGAAAAAACTTCACCAGTTCACCCTGTCTTACTTCCTCCACTTCAACCGCTCTACCCCCCATTTGTTAACAGGTATATTAGATCAAAATCTAGATGCAGAATTGCTAGTTTAGAAGGATCATTGCTTTCTGTAGCTATTGCAGTGTTGGCAAGTGCTGGAATAACTGGAACAGCTTCAGAGGGAGTTTTGCAATAAATTCACCAGTCCTAGAGAAAGGAAATCACTGTCACTACCCAGAGTTTGTTTCCAGTTCAACCCAAACAACTTTAATTTCATCCTAATAAAACTAGTCTAAAGGACAAGAATGAAAGGGAAAGAAAAACATGTGGATACATGTGGAAGGTTTTCATGTTGATGTTACGGACTTGGTTCCTAGTGGATGTTTCCAGGAGTGGAAACACCAAGCCTGGATTTGGGCTGGTAGTCTGGGTGCCCTCTGTTTTTTGCTTCCCGGCGATTAAGACATGAGCTCATCTGGCAGCTCCGTGGTCGCAGCCGCTGGAATTGCGCCTCACAGGACGGCTTTGTGCAGCCACTGGCGTGCTGCATGCAGCAGCTGCTTAAGCACAAACCTTCGCTGGCCCCTGCACCCCTTTGGACACAGCAGCCAGCGAAAATCATAAACCTCAAACACAGTGAGCTCAACAGAAGCTGAGCAAAGCCCCAGAACGCTAGCAACAAGTCCCTGCTGGGCTGCGTGGGGGGATAAATGCTTTGCGAGTGAGTTAAGGGGCAGCAGGTAATTGCACAGTGCACTAAGGAAATGCAAATGTCCTGCTGTCCTGCATGCTCAGGGCAGCTGGGCAGCCTTCCACTCCTCCAGTCAGACCCGGGAGCCTTACTGGATGGTAATAGACATTTTTTGTAAGTATAGTAACTTTGACATGCACTTTGCAGATTGTTCTTTTCCTTGGCATAGTGTAGTACTGAGGAAAATAAAAGTCCAGACCAGTTGTTTGCCTTTCCTTATAAGCCCAGCTCTATGACAAGTCAGGAATTCGGTGCGTTTTCTCTGCAAGTTGTTGCCTGTCTTGTGTCCAGTGACGGAGGGAGACGAATTTCACCGAAGCTGAAGGAGCAAAGTCTGCAGATGCTTGCTTCAGTTTGCTGTAGCCTTTTATCCCATGCAAGTTCATTAAATAGCAGGGACTCACTTGCGTAACGTGTTTTGCTTGGTGCACATATGTTCTGAGGCGCGGGGAACTCGGAGTGAGCAGGGAAGCCCATTGGCAGCGACGGCACTGCTGCTGGCAAAGCATCCCAGTCCGCTTCTAGCAGGGAGGCTTCTGAGCCCCACTTGGCAAGGGAGAGAGGGGCAAAAGGTAGCCAGCTCATAATTCTGGCATTTTCAAAAGTTGCAAATGGGTTTATTTCCCAAAGCAGATCGTCTGCTGATTTAAGAGAAGCGCTCTCTGGCAGCAGCTTCGCTGCAGGACGTTTCCATTTCCCTGTTGCACCAAAGCGTCTGTTTGTGTGGCCGTGCTGCCACTACGTAAGCCAGCCCTCCCAACTGATTGCCCACTCTGGCAGTGGCCAAATTAGTAATTCTACATGCTAACAATCATAGATTAATCTCCTAAAACACAGCCACAAAGTAGTAACGCTGTACTTGTGGTGATACCCTGGGGTTTGACTGCAAGGTTGACACTGGAGAGCAGTGTTGCTGCCTCTCACAGAGTTTGCTAAATATATTATTACATCCCATAGATTCCATGCAAAGAAGATAGTCCATTATTTTTCTCAGGCAGGTTTCGATTTTAAGTTGGTAGTCAGTTATTTATCTTAGATATTTGTTTTCCAGGTATGAGAATATGAGATCCTAAGCACTAACAAAGAGTAGGAACTGACAGAAATAAGACAGTTGAAGGAGTAAAAATAAATTTTGCTGATCTGGCCTGCAGTAGACCTTACACAAGAGCCAGACATCACAGTTCCTGAGAGAAAGAAATATATTGAGGTACTTCCCTTTTGCTGTGAGCCAATGACAGATAGTGCTTCCTTGTTTCCCTCATGCCTTGAAAACTTCAGCTTAAGCAATCTCTGCTGTGCCTTAAAAGATTTTGTTTGTTTGTTTGTTTTTAATTTGGATCTAGGTCAATCTTATTTTTTTAAGGGAAAAAGTAGACTCACACTAAATACAAGAACATGTAGTTGGGAGTTCTAGGTAACCTTATTTGAAAAAATACCACTTAGAGATTTACTCGTAGTGGGCAAAAAGAGGAAATAGCCAGCTTCATATGTGGCTGGCACTATATTCACATGAATATAGAAATGCAAAAGAAAGGTTTAAAACATCTAAATTACTTAAAAATAATGCTATGTGGTATGGAAAATTCTATCTGTAATAAAGCCAGAAAGAGCAGAAAGGGTGAAAGCAGAAAGATGAAAACTGAAAAGCAAGAGGATCTTAAGTATTTTCATGGAATGAGATGAAGTTATTAGGTCAATTATTGATAAGAAAAAAAAAATCTTTGGTGAAAGAAAACAACAAGTAGAAGTCGTGCAGAGTGTTGAAAGAGTCGAGTTTGCAGGAAATGAAAGTGGAATCTGTAAAAACAGGAACTCTGCACCCCCCTGGGAGCAGGGACCTTCACTGATAGAAGACCATCTTTTAATGCACAAAAGAGAAGGCCATTGGTCATCTGATTCCCATTCAGATTATATATTAAGAAAGAAAAGACCATGATGAAGGTGGCCAGACTCTGGGACAGATTACCTGGAGAAGTTGTGTGGTCTCCCCTGCGTCTCCTCCAAGACGCTCAGGCCGTGCTTGAGCATGGCCCAGAGCAGCCTGCTTGCTCCAACGTGCCCCAGAAAGTCCCTTCCGACCTGAGCCAGCCTGCGATTCCTTGGAGCCTGGTCAAAAGTGGCAGCCTTGGAGAAAATGGCAATATCCATTTCAGAAAGAGAAAACTGTGAGGACTATTTCAGCAGGGACTTAGTTAATGCTAATACATGGCAGACTAACAGGTAGGGGGCTTGTGTAGATTAAATAGGCGGTATGCATACAAATAAGTCCTAGGACAGTCCCTTCCTGAGATTTAATTTATAAACATGAGAAAATGAGTTTTTATGAAGTAGGCAACTGATAGTAGATCTGGTTATATTTTACCATGGGGGAGCAATGCAAGGAAGAGAACAGAATCCGTATCCACAGATGTTCCTGTGAGAAATTAAAAGCAAAGTAAAGAAAGAGCACTGCTGCAGGTACCGCATCATTTATGATTAAGTCTTTGTGCATGTTATGATACATATGATATTAGTTTACATATTTCCAAGTGCTGTCTGGATTCAGAATGGGATTTGATGAAAAAATGGCAATTGCTGCACAGCGCGTTTTGAAGAGGTAGGTAGATGGCCTGCTCCCAGTTTTATGTGTTTTGATTTATGTCTCGGTGTTATTTGTCTCTTAGCTTTACAACAGAAACAGCTTTTAAGAGAAAATGAATCTCTGGCTTCTAAGTGAAGATCTGGAGACAAATAAACTGAGGCTGGAGGCAGCCATACTTCCATGACATAAACGCAAATGCCTCTTACCTTCAAGGATGAGCTCCCGGGACAAAAAATCTCACATACTACTCTGAAAGCAAAGGGCTCCCCCTGCTTTTCTGCACTGCTGCCTGTCTCTTTGCACTGGTTATCATGCCTGAACCTGAAGAGAGGCCTTCAGTGCCCTAGTCTGGTGTGTTATAGCTCATCTGGCATCTCCCCAGCACTCCCACATGTGTGTTAGCGGTTGGAGCTTTTGGTGGGTCGACCTGTTTTCAGCACTTGCAGTATTGTGGCTAGGGAAAACCCAAACTAGTGGTCTCTCCTTAAGACAAGCTTTAATAAGGAAAGAGGAGGGGTGGGTTTTATTAGCGCACTGACAGTAATTGACCTCAGATGGCATTGCAGCCATCTGACACATGACCAGCAGCAGATGCTGAACCAAAATTAGAGGAACTAAATGAGGATAAAAGCATTGCAAAAAAAAAAAAAAAAAAAAAGAAAAAAAAAAGAAAAGAAAAAGGAAAACAAGAAAGAAAGAAAAAGGAAAAGGAACAATGAAATAATGAACAGTCCAGTCATCATTTTTTGTCTGCAAGATCAGATTGCCTCTACCCTTTCAGGTCTGTCTCCTCATACACAATGCCTTGGCAATCATCTTGACCCAGAATATGATGTGTGGTATTTTTGCCCCATTTTCTCACTCTTTTATGTGTACACCTGTGGAAATCCTACACAGACCTGTGTTAGACACTGGCAGTTTCCCTCAAATTGCTTTCCAGTGGCTCCTGCCTTTACAGTAAACCCAAACCAGAAACAGAGATGCAAGTGGTGCACAGGCAGCACTGATCCAATATTTTAATCATGCTTCAAGAGTCCTGTATTTGTCACATACCCTTTGGCAATGCTGTTTATGCGACAGGGCAAAGCAGAACAGCCAAAGTCTGCTAGTAAATTTGATACAGATGATGTCAGTGCAACAGAATTTAGCAGATGAAAACTCAGCCAACAATTATCAAGAGAGGCCTTATTGGACTTTGGAGGACTGTCCCTTATGTTAGCTTGCTTTTTAACCAGCTCTCTCCCATCTTCTTGGGAGGGGTCAAGTAGGAAGAAAGATTTTTTGAGGGATAAAGGTTCCTGCAGATGTTCCTTCAACCAAAGATATCCTTAGCCAAGTTATTGCCAAATTTAGCAAGATTCTGGTATCATCTTCGGGTAATTAAATGGTTTGAGAATAGAAAACTTGAAAACCTATTTTCAAACTGAGCAAGATGTAAATACATGGCAGCTACCTCTAGGTCATGGTCTTCTTTTTCAGAAATCAAAACTGAGGAGTGTCAAGAATTACTGCTGCTCAGATTTTATTTGCTTTTGCTTGAAATTCAACCCTGAGGACATGTACCCGTCAAGTATTGACTGTGTGGTCAATAGTTAACTTCAAGTGAAGTAGAAAGTGTGCACTCCTAGTGAGATGCAAACTACTGAAGTTCTGTGTGTTAGGTAGGCATTAAACCACTTTACAAGCAAAAGAGAGGGTTTATAACAGACGTGACATTGCCGGTTTCTCTTTTTTTCAAGGTTTTATAGCTATATACAAATCTAGTCATCCTTCAGTCACCGGCAGGGGAGGATCGTATAAGAGGTGATCAAACATTAGCAAACCAGCCTAAGGGAGGGACTTTGAATCCCTGGCCACAAGTGTGTGCCTGTAGACTGGGAACTAACATTTTTTTCTGCCAGCAGTGGTGAGCAGTGCTGAAAAGGCATGCAAACTGGAGCCGCTTAGGGCCCTGCCATTTTTCTCCACAATAGGTGCACTTTCAAGCCTTGCCTTTCCATGGGAAAGGTTGTTGCGTTCATCCGTTACGCAGGGTCTAGAGATTTGATGAAGGTTTCATATGTTCCTTCTGAGAGGACAAAGCCAACTGCAGTACCCAATTTTAAAGATGTGGTTTCTGTTTTGAAATGTCATTAAGTATATTATTTGCCATTCTTCTGACCTGAATCCTTTGGATGATAATTTAAAAAATCTACTCTTCTCTGACATTAGTGGATATTAGACGCAGCACTGAATTGGGCATAAGAATAGGGCTCGGGGTGTTGATCCCATGCCCTCTATTGCAGATTTCAGATTTCTGGTGATATGATAACATGTTATTGTTGTACAAGACATTTTCTCCTACTGCCATAATAAGCTAGCTGTTCATTAAAACCTCAGGAGAAGTTGCAATCACCAATAGTCCTTCTTCAAGCACCTGTATTTCCTAGTTCTCCTGTCAGGCTTGGGGTGACTAAGCCCGTTGAAAGTGGGATGACAACTGAAATATAAATGATCAAGCTAACTTACTGTAAAACTATTGCTCCTGGTGTTATTGCTATTACTTTGGTCTGTCTGATTTGGTTGAAAAGCCACACAAATCCTCTGTTGCATGTGAAACAAGTATGGAATACACAAGCTGCTAACTAATTTTTATAGTTGATTTTTGTGTACACAAAACGTGTATAAAATGCAGTCAAATAAAAAATAAATAAGATTTGCCTTGATGTATAATTTTCTTTCTTTATTAGAGATTTAATTGAAAAACTAACAGGAAATTAAACTGGAAGATTACCAAGTGCATGATTGGCATGTCACGAGAGATCTGCTGACTTGATCTTTCATTTTGCACCCCAAACCAGCTTTCTCAAGTTTATGAGTTTTTTTGTGGATTTAAGGAAAGCAAATAAGAACTCAGTAGCTTCCATGGTAATGACATAGTAAAGGTGCCTGGGGTAGAAAAGCACACAAAGCACACAAAGTGCATGTATCGTGTTGGAAAGGAGAATGAAGAGTCTTTTGCTCTCTGTTGTTAAAGTGAAATTTGAAACAGAAAGTTAGAAAAGCTAAACCATCTGTAGACAGCTCCATTGACTATTCATTTCCTAAGACTCTTTCCAAAGAAGCATTCAGGAGCATTGCTTTTTCAGGACTTGCCTCTAGGGTATTTCACTACATGTCTAACTGTTCCACAGGAGTATAAATTAATGGCAACATTTCTCTTACAAAATCCCTCTTGGGTTTTGCCAGTGTACTTTACCCGGTACACAGCATGCGTCTGGGGAAAATTATTTAGATACATCTACTTGGCTGTAGTTTGTACAAACACCAGAGATTAGAGTCCAGTCTGTAAAACCATAGAGGAAGAGAAGTGCTCGAATCTGTCTTTCTGTCCTACTTATGTGGAAACCTGCGATCCCAAAGGGCCAAAGCCACACGGAGGTGGTTTAACTGGCTTCAGACTTGTGCAAAGACTCTGCAAAGATTTGTCTCTGTGTGGGGAGATTGCAGGGCTGGGCCTGTGCACAGAGTCTGATTTCTTGGAGCCACGATTTTCCAAGACACTATCTTCCCCTGGGGACTCCGAAACTTAGTAGTGGTCCAAGCCAGGAAGGAAGCACTCATGCCTGTGAATTGGGCTGAAAAGGTTTCCGCTGTTTGCAAGTGACAGGAAGCATTTAAGATAGACCACATAAAACTGGTTTTCTGTTTCTCTTAAAACCGGAGCAGCCACAGATATTTCAAGTCTTTCTTTGTGGATGAGAGGAAAGAGGGGAAAAGAAGCCAGCAAGGAACCAACTCTCTATATGACTTCGTCTAAAGACCATGTTTACCATGAGAGTGTAAATGAAAAGATTACAATGCAGCGTACACTTGGATATCCAATAAAACAAGCATCATCATAAAAGGCAGCTAAGTTTGACCATTTGCAGGCCACACAGCCTTTTCTACAGATTGTCCGGGTACACCACTAGTGTCACAGAATAACACTTCTTTTGGCCCCTGCGGATAGAACATAATTTGAGTGCCCATCAGTACTATAAGTGAAATGATCTGTTCCTCAGAAGTGACCGTGTGCAGCTGCAGGAGGTCTTCAGGATCTTAGATGTGATATTTTCTAGGAAGGAACAAATCGGAGCAAGAAGGGTGAAAACATTTGGAGTCACACATATCTAGGTCAGAGCACATTGCAAAAAATCCTTCAGCAAATATCAGTGATGGATAAATTGCTATTTTCTCCTGCTATTTTGATGGTGCAGCTATAGTGTCAAGGAATTTAGTGCATCTTGCAGGAAGAATGTAAAAGAAAAGCAATAAGAAAAATGCTAATTTCTGCCATGGAAATGCAGCTTCTTTGGAAGTCAGTGTGACTTGCATGCTTATGTGATCAGTAAAAAGAAAAATACTCAAAAACCTGCAACCAAAAGATTTACATTTAAAATGTTAGCATTTCGCTTTGGTTCCCTGCTGATGCTCAGTTTGCATTTTTTTCATTCAGAAAAAAGCAGTGTGAGAAGTGCCATGTAAGTGGATAAACTGAGATTTGCAGGGTGGATTGGAGAGGTGCTCCTGGGAGGCCCAGCTGTTGGGGCTCTGTCGGCACACATTGGTGGTGACCCATAAGAACTAAATTCTTGTGAAAACAAGTCTTATTTCATGCTTGTTTTTTGGATCTAATCTTATTTTAACAATTTGTCGAATATATCAGACTGGTGCTATCACACTGAAGATAAAATTCATGATTCTGTCATTTTTACTCAATAGTTCAGAAGCATTTTGATATAGTCTTGAAATTGAAGCAGTGATGTTACTCATTCCTTCTAGGGTTCACCTTGGTTATAGAAATTATCCTTTTAGTTCATGGTGATTCATTGGCCAAAATAGCGTAAGTCCAGGCCAAGAATGAACTGGTAGGTTAAGGTAATTCGAATTAAGGTCTTGAAGTGCATGCACTGTATTTCTGTTTAAATATGCTACAAAGAATGAGTGTATGATCCGGGTCTTGTGAAATACATGAAAGGAGGACGTATACATTTAGACATGTGCATATTTAGCCTAGTTTCCTAATAAAATCTTGGGATTTTATTAGTTCTTCACAACAAATAGATGGGATGTAGTGAAAAGTTCAATACACCGAAACACTGTTTAACTCCTAAATTTTCAATATATATTATGTCAGAGTTTTCTACCTAGACAAATATATGGCCTGCAAGGACCAGTCATGGTTACATTCAGGTCTTAGGATTCAAAGAGGTATTTGAATAATCTGGTATCATTCTTGATGTAAAACATGTCATAAAGCTATTCAGAAAAGAAAAAAAAAAAAGATTGAGTGTTGATATAGAAGAATTTCATGAGTTATTTTAGAAATAGTCACATTAGCTTCTTAAAAAGAGATTATGTTAAACTCTTCTGCTCCTTTACTCTCCATGTGACGTTACCATGCTAGCTACGTCTTAAATCATTTTCTGCTTCTGAGGTGCAGACAAGTAAGAGCCAACTCATGGCAAAAGTAATGAGAGTTCCTTTCCTACAGAAACAGGCTGCAGAAGACTTTTTCTCAGTGTTCCTGTGCGTGTGCTATATTATATTCTTTGTCTTTCTATGTTTCAACAGGCCTTGAATAGGGGTATTGCTGCTGTCAAGGAAGATGCTGTGGAAATGCTGGCCAGCTATGGGCTGGCATACTCACTGATGAAGTTCTTCACAGGTCCAATGAGTGACTTCAAAAATGTAGGTCTGGTGTTTGTGAACAGCAAGCGAGATAGGACCAAAGCCGTTTTGTGCATGGTTGTGGCTGGAGCCGTAGCTGCTATATTTCATACCTTAATAGGTAAGACCACATCTAGTTAACACATTTCTTAATTTGTTTCCTGTCCCTCATCTGCTGTTCAAAACTGATTAATCTGTAGGCTTCAAATTTTGTTTGCAAGTGCATCAGGAAATGCAAGGAGATGAACTCTCTTGGGCTGGGACTGTGCCCAAGCCTTGCAATTTTTATTACTTTTTAAACATGCTGTTTAGTGGCAGAATCTGCCTCCAGGGCTCACCTGCCTCGCTGCTCACTCCGTTGCTTGTCTCATGCAGCCGGTGTTGTTGACCTGGCAACGTCAACGGGTTGCACAGAGCTGATAGCTCAGTCTCAATGGCAGGCAGTGGCGATCGCCTAGCAGTACGTTCATGAATAGGTTCACCACTCAGTTTGTAGCAGGACACCAAGATGTGGAAGGCAAAGCTGTTTGTCCAAGCTTGGTAGCGTTGTTGGTGTATTCCCTCGGTGCCTTTCCCTTCGCTAGTTATCTTACAGGGCGAAACTCCAAGCAAGCAGGTGCCTCATTAAACCTCATTAAAATGCCTGGTATTACTCTCCGCTAGTGCTGGTCTTCATCCACATCTGTTGAATAACTAATCTGTAAGAGAAATAGCTACTGAGAGCGTTTGATGCCAAACTGAGACCAGCAAACTGAATATACTCTAAAGGAAGGAAAATACAAAAGAAGAAATAACTGAATATGAAAATAAGAAAACCACAGGATGTGCAAGTTCCTGAGACTAAAATGTAACATCAACATCAACAAGTACCACAACAATAAACCACATGACCTGGAAGATTTTAACTACATTCTCATCAAGAATTGTACCAGACCCTCTGCACCTTCTAGCTCGTGTCACAGAGCAGAAACCAGATACACCAGACAGTGTATCTGTCTCAGCCACGAGGAAGAGGAGATACTGGAGGAATCAGCAGCGAGCGCATGATGTTCAACAGGTACAATCCTAGAAGCTGGGAGCTCAGAGACTTGGGAAGAGGGAGGGATGTAGCACCACAGCCGGTGGAAGGGAGTTTTGGTCTGCAAGAAGTGTGGGATTACCTGGGGTGGCAGATTTTTCTCGTACAGAAGGATGAGAAAAGCAAGTGTGATGGCAATATTTGGAATTATTGTGGAATTGCAGAGTGGGCTGGATGTGGGATACTTTTCATTATCAAACTGTTGCTCTCTCATGTGCTGAACATGCTGCGGTTAGCACAGAGTTCCTGCATGAGCAGTTACCAGAGCTTCTGGCAAGGATGGAGGTCCCCTGCTCACATCCCTCAGCAGGGTGCCACTTTATTTATTATGTGCCTCCCAGGCACTCTAGTTTGTTTGATCACCATGTCCTTTATTCCACCCCTGACACAGTGGCCCTATACTGTCTACCTTTATCCTACGTTCCAGTGATAATTGGCACTCAACATCATGTTGAGTACTGTGCTCACCAGCCATCACCAGCCCTCTGCTCTGGCTAACCCGGTTGGTAATTTTACAAACTGAAAACAGCCTCATGTTCAAGCTGATTTATTTCAGCAGTATTGATTGGGGACTTCCTCAATATGTGTTTGCAGCTGAGACTATTACACTGAGTCAGTATTGTAAACTTGGGAGTTTAATTTGTAAGTTCAATTTGAAAGTTGGGCTCCCACATTTCTTTGCTTGGAATGTTTCTTCAGCTTACAGAGCTGCTCTTCTAGTTCCTTGCTTGTTTTCTCTCCAGGGCTGGTCAAAGTCCTTGGTTTTTCCAGCTAGATAGAGAATTATTTTCCAGATATGAAAATTTTCATGTTAAGCCATTACAGATTTTAAGAGCATTTAAAGTTTAGCTGTCAGATTTCCAGGTAAAGGACTTAGCTGCATTTTGCATGTGGTACTTTTTATTGAGCAGTGGTTCTTGGGTTAGCCATTTGAGAACATGCCAGCTAAGTTATTTGGCTTTGCCTTGACCTGGTGCCCCACTGAATGCAGACCCTCCGAAGTGCTCTCTCTGCAGTTACTAAAAAAACTCCACCAACAACAAAAACAACAAAAAAGGATTGTACTTGTCAAAAAAACATAAAGTCCTGAATTAAAGGGCTTCACACGAGCTTTCAGCTGCTTATAGTGGCAGACGGCAAAATATTTTTTAGTATTTTAACTTGTCTATGTCTGAAAATATGCAAAGGCCACATCAGAGACTGGCAGAGCGCCCAAGTGAATGGAGCTAGTCAGATTCTAGCACCACTTGCCTGGGTGATGTTGCCAAGTTTTATGTCTCAAGTTGCCTTTGAAAATGTTTCAAATCCTGATTACTCTTTTCTGACCCACAGATGCACAACCTTCCCAGCAGGAAAAGGAGAAGGAATCCAGCTACGGACAGGCAGCCTCCTAGGACCTGCAGCTACTCCACAACATCTGCAAGCCTATTGCAAACTATGTACAGGAGACAAAAATCCAGGTTACTGATTCTCAGCAGATGGAAAGAGAAACAAACACAGCTCAGGGGACTGAATTTCTGTCACATAAAATGTGCAAAGAGCTAAGGAAGATGGCATGACTGTCTGCTATGGACTGTCCAAGCACACGAAGAAACAGGAAAGAAAAAGTCCAGTGAAAAAAGGAGTACAGGAAGCCAGGAGGAGGAAAACAAGTGATGGTAGAAACACGGTGACCACAATGAATCACCACGTTTCCAACTGCGATAGAGACTATTTGCAGTCTGCACACACAGCTCCTCACAAACAGCAGCCGCTGCTTATTTACTATATCAAAACAGACCATTTTACCCAACTGACTCACACTTCCTTGCTTCAGCACCAGGCTCACCACCGCTGCCTCCACTGGGGCTAAGGCTGAGCCAAACAACTGAGACTCAGGGCTCCAACCTTGGGGTGTCACAGACACAGCTCCCAGTTTCCATGAACAGCCTGCAAAGCCCTCCCGCAACACTTCCTGTCACCGTCCTGTGCAGGGAGCAGTAAGAACCACAAAAAGAGATGACTTGACCATAATCTCTCCATAAAACTATGATATGCAAGTGCTGGGAATTGAAACCATCTCCCCTTCCTATTCTAAATGCCTCTGTAGACCCTTAGCGAGTAGGCAGGTCTTGCATTTGCAGTTGCAATCTGGAAATGGTAAATAGTATGCTGCCTGTCTTCCCTGGTGCTATTTCAGGTACTAGTTAAAAAAGCTTCCCTGTGGGAAGCTTGCTATGTAGTCAAGGTCTGAAGCTGCTAGCTACTTCAGAGCTTGGCTTTTGTGTGGGAATACCAGGCTATAAGAGGAGGGAATCGAGATGCATATTTATGGCGTCTCACTAAATTACCAGCTTGACAGAGAAGTCATTTATATAACATCGTTATAGCATCATGCATTTCACAGGTGTTGCTGATAAGTCCTCCATACTAAGTGGGTTATTCTGGCACTAGTATCATGAAGGACATGGACATTTTTCTTGGCAGTCAAATAGAATCATTCAGCCCTCTCCACTTCACTCTCTTGGCACTGCCTGCCTATACTTACCATCATCCAGCAAGAGGTACAAGCTGCAGAAACAGAATACCGAGACTGTTTATCTCTTTTTGCATATTAATATTACTTTTTACAGCTCTCTGATGCTCTGGAAATGATGAGGTCTATGTTATTTTGAGGAAGTATCCTTTTTACTTAGGTAGACACTCTTTAACTGGTGCCCATGACCATCATCGGTTTAAACATTAGATGATAGGTCATTTGTCATCTCTGGCAGAAGAAAAGAAAACAAAATCAAAACTTCACTAGCAGGTCAAACACACAGTGGACTGGATAGCCAAGTGAGTGGCTGGCTCTGTTGTTTTGTACCAGTTTATGTCTGCTGTGCTAGGAGGCATTTGTCCCTCCTGAACAGATTTTATAGGTGAATACGTCAGCATTTGCTAGCATTCCCACTGAATTTCTTGGTCTACCCACATGCATGGTTACTGTATATATACACAAAAAAACTGTTTAAGTAATGAGACATGGGTCTAATCCAACCAAATCCAGTTTAACAATGTTGGAATCTCCTAGTGACTGGAATTGTGGTGTGATTTATGGGAAACTGAGCTATTTTTTCCAGACAGTTGTGTTCTGACATGACCACTGTGTCGTTTCATCCTGGAAAAGAGATTATAGCATAGAAACACAACTCAGAATATAACCCAAGCTTTGTTTCGTCCTTCCTACAAAAAAAAAAAAAAAAAAAAAAAGATAAAATGATGTTGATAAAAGACTTTAGTTATTGAAAAGGTGTCCTGCTTTAGCAGCTTCAGATGGGCTTCTAAAGCAGTAACTTGTTCTCCAGCCACCCCAGCCCTTTTGCCATAACAGGGAGTTTCTTACCAGCAATAATGAATAAAGCCTCTGAGCATTTGTGTATTATAGGATGGTAACTATATATGTGTATTTTTTTAAGCTAAAACAGACTGGTTTTAAGATTTACAAGGTGAATTCCTATCCAAAAGTGCTCCAGAGACTGATGGATTTGGGAAAATCAACTAATATAATCTTGAAATAGAACTGAGCAAAGAAAAAGATGATTGCAATAATCATTCTGCTTAAGCTGGTTCTGTTACTCATTTATTACTATGAGCAAAAATGAAACACTCAGCCTAAACCATCATTTGGATCACTTGAACTTTCACATGAGAGCTATAGGCTTTTGCTTTAAGTCAGGCTAATCAGAGACATAAAGAAATCTCTACCATGTGCCCTCTCCAAGTGAAGCTTTGCCTTTAAATTTTCATTTTTTTAAATGACGATGGTACAGCTGTTTGTTTCAGACTGCTGGCATCATTAAGAGTGAGTTCAGTTGTCTGAAGGATGTCTAAAGTATGTGTAGTACTAATAGGCACTTTAGAGAATTCAGTAGAGAAAAGGTGATATCAGGTTAGGTACACAGTACTTCAGTGTAATTTCGTAAGCTTCTAGGTTTTTAGATTCAATTAGAAAAGACAAAAGTAAGATTTTCTGCTTAAATACTGCTACACAAAAAGCAAAATTAATCCATAGACATACAAATAAAAGAGTTATTACAGGGGAGCAAACAGGCAGCTTGTCTTGGATTTGGACTTCTCTGTTTTGATTGGAATGGGGAAGGGAATTGGAACAACCATCTGCTTCATATTCATGTGATATTCTTCAGTTCTGTTGCCTCTTGTGCTATTAATTTTGTACCATGCCTCATAATAAGTTTATAAGGTTTGCCAAGGTTAAGATCTAATTGCATCAGCAATTGCTTTATTCACAGCTCTGAGACACATGCCTGTATATTTGTCAGTAAATCTCAGCTTGCTGAGTCCTTCTTCCAAGGATGGAAACATTCATTGACATTAGCAAAAGTGGCCATGTGCTTTCACTGACATGTGGATGAAAACAGTTTACTATTTTAAAACTAGCTTTTAGGTTAAGCCATTAGGATTTGAAAATCAAAGTCACGTTAAAAATTGCAGTTAGGCTTTTTTTTATGGTGGAGGGAAAGCAGAATTTTAAACAATATAGAGCACAGTGTGGAAATCTTAAAAAAAAAATGGTGCTGCACACTGTGGTAAGAGGTTCTCTAGAATGCCCAGCCAATAACCTACAATCCTGTGGTCAAATATCCATTCCTCAGAGTGAGGCTGGTGCAGCCTCTGACCCCTCAGATTCTGTGCGTTTTCCTATAATAGTGTACTCCAAAAATCACTATAGCTTTTAGAGACAATAATAAATAGAGACAAACAATAAATAGAGGCAAACAAACAAAAAACAACTTATTACTCATTTTCTAACTACTTTTGAAATCTCCTCCAAAGCCAGAGGAGAGCAGAGTGCACATGAAGCACTGAGGGAGATTCCTGCCATGTGCTGTCTGAAGGTTGTTGATGACCCTACTGCAAGAGCACATTCCTCAGTCCCTAGGCGCAGCTTCTTCTTGTCCCTATATGGGGGATAAGGCTCGTGTGTTTGGTACGATCCTTTTTAATTTCTTATGGAGCAGAAGCTCAAAGTAACTTAAATGGGACCTAAGAGAAACACAGTGAATCTGCACCTCATAGATGGTTTATTTCACATGCCTTCCAAAATTGTTCTTATTTATTTAGATATATCTATTCAGCAAGCATCTATGGTGTGCTGCCCTGCTCTAAAAGCAACTGTTTACAAGAGCTACCATACCAAAATCCTGTTTTATTAGAAAAAAAAAATCAAAAATATTCCAAAATACTGAGTCAAAATGGTGTGACTCTCATCCTAGATTGAATCAGGATAGCAAAATAATATGCTGGCTATTAGAAGGAGCAAGCCCCAGATTTCCAGCAGTGTGGAGCACCCTTTTCTAGCTCGTGAGATGCCAGCTGCATCTGCTGCCAGCCAGGAACAGCTGTCTGAGGCTGCCTCGCACTTGTACCGTGCGTAGGCAAGTCCCAGCAGAGAGGAGCATCTGGCAGGGTATGGAGAGGCAGCCAAAGGGGCGCAATGAGTGTGAGTTATTGCATGCTCTTGCAGTTCGTGTTATTACAGCTTTGAGTAGATTTACAGGTAATGCTACGAGACTGCCATGGCAATAGCTGGTTGCAGGATTTGCAAGGTACTATATTTCATTAAGTGCTCAGCACCTGTTGAAAAAGCTTTTCTACCAAAAAGCCTTGGCTTAATGAAAAAGTAGTGGATTTTATGGAATACCAGCATGTTCATTTAGCAAACAGATGTGGCACTTATTGTACCCATCTCTCAGCTCAGTCACTTCTTTTCTCTTCTCTGCCAAAAGCTCCTTGAGAAGAGTCATGAGAGCTCTCCTCAGTAAGTGCCAGCAGCTGGAGCGACTGTGGTGCCTACAAGCTCCTGCAGCTGTTTGCCAAGTGAATGCATGTCAAAGGTTTTAGGCATCATGCCCTTTTGGATATTTCTCAATGTACCCAGAATCCATACATAAGCTGTATTATTTATTCCTATTCTTGTGTCTCTGCAGCATATAGCGATTTGGGGTATTACATTATTAATAAGCTACACCATGTGGATGAATCAGTGGGAAGTAAAACTCGGAGGGCCTTCCTTTATCTGGCTGCCTTCCCTTTCATGGATGCCATGGTGAGTACATGATTCAGAACTGAGTTTTAATATGAATGTTTCTCTGGGAGTAGTGGTGATGTTTGTTTTGATGATGACCTTGGTTTGCCACATCAGTTACCTGATGGTAAACTGAAGGT
The DNA here is from genome assembly GCA_003342815.1 of Eudromia elegans. Classification (NCBI taxonomy): domain Eukaryota; kingdom Metazoa; phylum Chordata; class Aves; order Tinamiformes; family Tinamidae; genus Eudromia; species Eudromia elegans. Next base: position 518,535 of record PTEX01000280.1, on the reverse strand, counting down.
GTGCAGAAGGAGAGCTTGTCCTCTGTCAGCAACACCATTGCATGTACCTGGACACATATTTCTCTGCTACCTACCAAATGAACCTGGCTGGGCTTGGGAACCACCAGAGATCATGAGAAATATAAAATCCTCAGCTGCTTTGTCAGAGCTGATGTGTGTGCGTGCTGGAAGGCACTGAGGAGCTGGACTTGCTGTGCAGTCCCAGTCCGCTTGCAGAGCTGACAAGGAGCAAGCTCAGTACTTCCTCATACAATTATGCTGAAAAACTGTATTTTACCCTCAGTGTCTGCAGGACAAGTCCAGTATATCTCGAATTCATGGGCATGGGAGCCAGATGTGTGGCTGGGCTGCTGCTCTAGGCTCACCACTCTGGCCTGTGCAGCATGAAAATGGTGCAGCTCTTGTAGTTCCTCTGCATTTGTACAAAAGTGAGAGGGGGGGATCTTTTCACAGCTTGCCTCCACCACTTTCTCTACAACTTCCTGCACTTAAGCTGCTCCTGATAGCCGAGATTAAAAGAAGTTGAATCATGAGGTTTTCTTCCCCAGACCAGACTCAATAAGCCAATGAGTATTGATTTTCAGAGGTGCATCAAACTGATGGATAGAGAGAAACTATTTTTCTCTTGGACTTTTTAGAATTCTAATTTGTCCTGCACAGCATCCTGTTTATGAAGAAGGAGCAGATTCTTATTAGATTTCAGAAATTTCCAGAGAAGTTGTGAAATTATCCCCTTTGTCCCTCTCAGTGATGGCCAAAAGGAACTGAACGCAGCAATGCTTTCTCTGTGTTACAGCCTTAAGATTTTCCCAAGCTCACATCAGATGCTGCAGGTGGGAAAGAACTTCAGAAGTTGTTTACATGAAATATAACAATTAAAAAATAGCATTCTGGGATCTGAAATCATTAGCAAACGCCACAGTCATTTTCCAAACTCTGCTTTTTTTTTCAGGCTTGGACCCATGCTGGCATTCTGCTGAAACACAAGTACAGTTTCCTTGTGGGATGTGCCTCCATCTCAGATGTCATAGCTCAGGTAATGATTGCTCTTAGTAATCACTGTTTCTGTTGCATTACAAACTTGATGCTTTCCTAAGAGGTGGCTGTTCTGCACAGGGACTTCCTTCCCCCTCTGCCATGAACAACCCAACACAAGTAGCAATCCTGTGTGAGGAGCATGCTGTTCTCTGGTAGTTTTCCCTGCTATGTGCAAGATCTTTACGGACAGTTATTGCTAGGACTGGTCTCATCTGATTGGGTCAAATCAGTCCCTCAGCAATGTCAGGAGCAGTAAAGCAAGACTATTTGGTTTAGAGCCATGCTTTGCTGCACCTTCATAATGTTGTGTTAGAATGGCTAAGAAATAAGCTATATACACACGAATGTCTGGCTCAGCCGAAGATCAGCAGATGTTTGCTACGAGATTGGAGGCCAAGTACTGTGAAAGAGACACTTCTCTGCTATGTGCATTTTTGCATTTTGATTTTGATAGGGAAGTGAAGGCTTGATTCTTCAGCTGACCTGTCAGTTTTGCACATGATGTATAATCTGGTAAAATGCAGCAGTGAAAGCAGCTTCTGAGTGCCAGTATAGACTGTTCCTGGTGCTGGGCCTAAAGTTGACAACCCAGAACTGCCACAGAAACTAGCTTTGTTGATAGCCCTGGATGATGTACAGAAGACCAAATGTTGTTTGAACTACCATTTGTGAAGGAGGTGAAAATATCCTTTGTTTTGCACTAGACATACTCATAAAATGACTTTTATATTCCTTGCTGACAGCCAGTGTTACACCATTTAAGAACCAATATAGAGCCCCCTTTTTAAAGTGTGTGTAAGTAGATTATCAAATGGAAGATCCCAACACCTGTAAATCAGTGTCTGTACTGCTCCATTACCAGCTGAAGCAATGACTTGTGAGGAAAGAAAATAATAATAGTACTACATCAAAGGAAGTATGAAGTCAACAGCACTTAGTTCAGTTCTCCATAGTGTTTTCTTCCCACTAAGTATAAGCAAACCATAAACCAGGTTTTACCGTTGAGTTCATCTGCTATTTGTACTCTGTCCCTCCTTGATGCTACCTGAAAATAATATCAATTAAAATAAATACCCTTAACACCCAAGCTCTGCACTTGTCCTGGAGTGACCTACAAAGTTCTGACTCTGGATGCATGTCAGGTCATTTACTGCTAAATATGGAAACTGGAATTTGTGTTTTGGCCATGATACATATGCCCTTTTCACAATAGCTGGTGCGTATGTGATGAGCCAGGGCTGTGAAGAATAAGGCACCTGTTGTCTCGAATCCAGGCTGTGTCAGAATCCTGTTACAGAGCAGGAGCAAATCCAGAGGACAAGCTGAGATTCTTCCTGCCCTTGAACTCCCTACACCTTCTCCCCACACAAGCAGTATGTGCATAGTAACAACTCAGTTCCTGTGTAGCTTCATGTACTTTTTTTTGTGACAGATTTGGCTTCTGCTTACTGAAATAGAGTTCGAAAGAGTTGTTTTGCAAACATGAACTGCTTGATAGACATCTACACTCTATTTTTTTTTCTTAAATATTGTGCACTATGAATGAAGACCTAATCCTGCATTTTGGCTTTCATATTCTGTATAACTCACTTGCATACTAGTGTATCCCTGGTAGGGTTATTCTTGATTCTGCTGTCCACAGAACCAAACACAGTTGAATTCCCAGTTGCTTGCCCATCTATAGACATTTCTAATAACATGCATGCTGTCAGGCTTTGTGTTTAATAGAAGAGAATTATATGTCATTAATCAACTCCTTTGCCATCTCTGGATTGAGCCTTTAATGCATAAAATTGAATTATGAGCTATACATCAGTTTCAGTGTGAAAGTTTCTGTTTCAGTTACATCAATGTGACACTCAGGAAATGATTATATGCTGAAGTTTCACGTCAAAAGTACAAAATCAGGATGATACAAAACTTCTCATTCTAACAGCTGAGATGAATGCTTCAAAACTTCTGACTTCTAATTCCACAGCAACACAAAAGCAGAGCTTAGACTCTGACCTCACAAGTGTGGCTAAAGTCTCAATCCATTGGAATAGCACCTTCCCCTGGGAAGGGGGATACTCAACTGCATGCCTGTTGCTAGACCTCATCAGCCTTCCCTGCTAATCTTCTGCCTTCAAGGGCTCTTAGATCGACACCTACCCAGTCACTTCACATGGTATTAACTCTTAATCTTCTCATGTACGTTCATATGCGGCGGGAGGCGATTTCTCGTTTGAGTTTCCAATTGCCCCACGCAGGAAACAAGATCCTGTGTATGGCCACGATTGTGGTTCAGATGGCCTAGCCTGCAGTCAGACAGGAGAAATGTGGACAAGGCACTAATCGTGTATTTGTTTCTCCTTCAGGTTGTTTTTGTAGCCATTTTGCTTCACAGTCACTTGGAGTGCAGGGAGCCTCTTCTGATCCCCATCTTGTCTCTGTACATGGGAGCCCTGGTGCGGTGCACCACGCTGTGCCTCGGCTACTACAGGAACATACACGATGTCATTCCTGACAGGAGCGGGCCTGAAATGGGGGTACGTCTTAACATAGCGCATGAAAGGCTTGCCCTCTCTGCCACCCGGGAAAAACAGGCATTTCCACTTAAACAGACTTAAAGAGGCGAGCTGGGAAGCGTTCCAGGGAGCACGCAGATGGGGCAGTACTTTGTGTGATGCTGCTGTACCAGCTACCTAACATGTCTATGCTGAGCTCTCACCTTCCCATACTGTCCCACGGCACAGGATGAAGTTCTGCCGGGTGGCTAAGTGGACACTTATTTCTTCTGGGGAAGGATGTCTCAAAGCTCCTCTTTTTTCTTGAATGTCATCTGGGAATTTGCATATCTTTGCCTAATAGCCAGAACAAATTATGCAGATATCCTGTGCGTTATTTACTGAGAACCACAAGAGCTGGGCCTGGATCAGTATTACTGACAAGGCTGACAATATTTTAGGCTCCTGCTACTGAAAACTGTTGCATTGAACAACCCAAGCTGACAATGAGTGGGAAAAGATAAAATCCTTTCACTGTGCAATTGGTTCAGTTCTGCCTATTTGTTTTCAAATCCACTTGTTTTTTGTTTTTGCTTTCTCTGTGTTGCAGGGAGAGGCCACAATAAGGAAGATGTTGAGTTTCTGGTGGCCTTTGGCATTAATCCTGGCAACTCAGCGAATAAGTAGGCCGATTGTCAACCTTTTCGTCTCACGCGATCTAGGTGGCAGTTCTTCAGCCACAGAGGTAAGAGGGTCAGTGTTCAGCTTTACAGCAAGCTGTCATGTGCCCGGAGCTGCCTTTGTCTTTCTCTGCTCAGCTATGTGGGCAGAAGGAGGGAATCGTTCTAAATATATTTCTGGTTAGTGATCTTTCTGTCTCACAAAAGAAAACTCTTCAGACTCTGAGCACTGCTGACAGGCAGGCAGGAAACTCACCCAAACTGGAGCAGCAGGCTTTTCTCTCTGAACCATGTGTTCAGCTCCCACATCCCAAGTTTCTAAGCTCCATGTATAGGTGTGCTTGGGAGCATTCAGAGATTTCAAGACCATTCCCACAGTCACATGTTCCACAGTTTCGTGTCGTGTGTATTTATGGGTATGCAAATTGATGTGAAATTATATTACTCTTAGAAGCCAGTGCATCATACAGAACAAGGCAGAAACAGATGGAGGTGTGTAAAGAAAATCTGTCTCCTAATTGGGATTTGAAATACACCCAGTTTCTCCAAGGAATTTCAGATTACACCTACATGTTTTGCTAGCAAGCAACTTCTCAGCACTCTCTAAGATGAAGGAACTGGGAACTGGGAATTCCCCGCCCAATTTTTGGCTCACAAGAGCCAAAAGGTTAAAGCAATGTGTCCTGTTCCAGAATATGTATTAAGGAGTGTCTCTGACCAGTGCATTTTTGTTGAGGTCTTATCATAGAGGAACTGATGGGTGTAGGACTTTGGGTTGTAATGCAGAATTTTTGCCAAATGCTCAGCATAAGCTGACCCATTCCCTCAAGGGCTCAGAGGGACCTTTGCCACCAGTTTCAGTTGTTAGCAAATCTCTCACATTTTTTTTTCTATAGGAAAAAACAGTACGATATGAAATGAAAAGGGAATTTCAGGTAGCTGATTCCTAACAACTGTCCCCTCATCAGTGTTAACATGCCATGTATGGTAATGTGTATTTTATTCATTTGGGAGTTGCCAGTGGCTGCAAATAAACAGCCGTGGGCGAGAGCTTCGCAAATGTAACACGCTCACATGTGCAAGGCAGGGATTTGTCTGTGTGTGAATAATTTCTCAGTACGATGGGAGACAGAGCAGGTCAGCAGAGATCAGTTTTGCATTTCCTTAGGAATTTTGGGTTTTAGAGGCATCACATTTTGTGGCCAGCCTCTTGCATTTTGTTATTGTTAGCATGACACCAAATATTTGTCATGGGTGTTTTTTGCTGAGTTTATTTACTAGCAAGAATTCTCATATTTCAACTTTCTCTGTTTTATGTAAGAATTGCCTCTGAAAAAAGGAGTTGCTGTCAACACATGTAACATCAGTGTCTGGAGCATTAATATAGATGTTTTTGTAGGTGCTGTATTGATTGCTAGCAGCATCCACAGGCAGGGTGTCCCTGTGAAGGGCTGGCACGTGGCATGTTGATGAGGACACAAGCCTGCTTGCTTTGATTTAGCCTGCACTGCCTCCGTTCAGGCTGCCAGCACCATTATGGTTCTTGGGATAACTTTTTTGGTGCTCCTTTTGATGGAAATTTTTTCCCCTGTGAAATGCTTCCAGACAGTTAGGAAAGCTTTCATGCATGTATTTTGGGATCTTGCCAGTCAGGGGAAAAATCCTGGAAGAAAATTCAGAGTTAAAACATTCACTAGTTTAATCTAAGTGGAATCTAGCATACAAAACGAGATAGTGAAGTGTTATTTTCTTCAGCAGTTATTGTGTCGTTGCAGTCTTGTTGGACCTCTGCATGAAAATAAACGTGGTATCTTTTGGTACCTATTTGATTAAAGCCAGTATGGATTCATATGCATGGAAAGTCTGCTGAAAATAATGAAGGGAAAAAGTTACAACTAAAAAGGGCACTGTATTAAAATTCTGGTTTGTTTTCTTTGAACCAGTTGCTTGCTCAAGTTACAGTAAACATCATTGCAGCTACAGGAAAAACCTTCCCCCTTCTGTCTTCCATTTTACTTTGATTACTTTTTTTTTTGTCCTTTTTTATACTGCATAGGGAACAAATTAATGTATTACATGGTCACCTTCCTGTTTTTGTATAGAGAAGCAATTACATTTATAGCAGAAAAAAATGAGGTCAAGTAAGCAAGAAACTATACATACATAGTTTGCACCATGCAAGCAAAAGGCAGGCAAGGACTTTAATGAGTGGAATTAGCAACATTATGAGATATTCTCAGCACTGGTGCCCACTCCAGCCCTGTGGACATGGACACTTAGAGTGGCAGTGACTTGCTAAATTCGCTCCCTACATATAGAATGGAGGATGTTTTGCAAAATCATGCCAAACTTGCAATAGGAAAGGAGCTGTGCTCATGGGGAGCACTGGGGTTTTGCTGGGGTACTTGGGTTTGAATTTTTTCTCCTGAGGCAGGAAACATCAGCAAAATCTTTTATACATGTATGTGTGGGGGCTTCTTTGATATATATATATATACCTCTTTGACTATTCTTGTGAAAGTACAAAAGACCTAGTTTTAAGTTCTGGATAACGAGTTGCTTTGCATGTTAAAAAAGGTCATCCGGAATTGTATTTGTCCAATTCTAGTTGATTAGCACTGAAGTGGGCAGAGACCTTTTTTTGTCTCTTAAGGTTTTCTCAGTCCTGAGCCGTCAGTTTGACACCCAAATTCAGTCAGTCTCTGAAGCCTAACATTTATATCGGTATAACTGTTTTGTAGTCAATCTGTTGTACTTTAAAGTGTTTTACATATGAATAGCCAAGTAAAATGTGTATAAATTAAGATTATTAAGTATGATAAGAAACAAATGGAAATTCTAGTTGTGAGCTTTAATGCTGCTACTCGGGAGTCTCTAGAGAAAAAAAATGAGAAAAGTGGGAGGGAGGTATTCAGCTTCCTGAGGGGCATATACCAGCTTAAATTAGATGTTATAAATGTGTCTTATCCCAAAGGACCCAAGTGATGGTGAAGATGCAGAACTGAGTAGCATAGCTTGGTTGCCCATACAGTCTCCTGAGGAAGTGGCCATAGGATAGTCACTCCAGTAGGGCTCCTGAAACGAAACCTTCCCTGCTCTCCCATTCTATCGAGGTCCATGTGGAAGTCTTCGTGGAACATTGCATACCACGTTAGTATGTGAAGATTTGAAGTTCATGTTCCCTTGTCTTTTTCTGTAGGCAGTGGCAATCCTGACAGCTACATATCCTGTGGGACACATGCCATATGGCTGGCTGACAGAAATTAGAGCAGTGTACCCTGCTTTTGACAAGGTGAGTGCCTGTGTTAGGAGTGTGGTAAATACAATTTTTAGTGTAGTTTCATATCCATAGTCCTCTTTCTCTCTTGTGCAACTTTTTAATTTAGGACTAATTTAGGGCTAGCTTCAGTTACATCAGAAGAATTTTTTTTGTTGTTTTTTTTTGGGGTGACTTCAAGCTTTTGTCTAGTTTTTGAGTCAGGTCTTGTATCTGAGTTACAAAGTATTAGGCTACCTTTTGAATACATAGATGTTATATATTTAAGGATTTCTTTTAAAGCCCTTATGTACTAAAATACAAGCAGTTACTTAGCTAATGAAATGAATTCTCACAAAGCATCCTACAGTGAAAAAGCTTATATCTCTTTCAGAGCCAGCCTGTTCTTTAGATTCTTCAGTATCTCATTTGTGATAGTATTTAACAAAAGATATTTCACAGACTGACCATAATAGAGATAGCCTACATATTTTAATGTTACTAACTTAGCTGACTGACACTATGGAGATTTTTGTTGGCAAATCACCTAATTATCTAAGAATGCCAGGACTACTGCTAGACTGTGCAGGAGGTAAACAAGTTAGTGTTCTGCTTTGTTTTAGAATTGCTAATCACTGGCTCACACGCTGTGTGAAGATAAGTGGTATTCCGTGGCCCTGCAACTCGAATAGCAAATCACTCCTTTCCTACCATTTACCAAATAATCATGTCACAGAACGTTATTGCTTGGTCAGGGATGGGTTCAGCTGAAGTAAGCTGTGTTTGATCTGATCCACCGTATATCCAAGGAGAATTTAAAAACAAAACACAGAAAAGACAAGTCAGTCATAATTTCCTAACTTGCCTGTTTTCAACTGAAATGGTTATGACAGATAAAATACAACATGCAGGCTTTTTCCAGAGGTCATGCTGCTGGAAAGAAACTGTAGAACACAAAGCCAATAAACTGCAAGATTAAATTGGGAAGGAACGGGAAACAGCATGCTAACCTTAGGTGTTTTGAGCTACAATCAAGTGGATATCTGTTTCAATCTATTGCCATGCAAAATTAACAGTAATCAAGAGGCTTAAACCTAAGTCTCATTTCAGCTGAGAGAAGACATGCCATGAGGTTGAGGGGTCTCAGAATTACACCATGCTTTCTTCCTTTGTTTATTTTAATGAAAAAAGTGCTCATAAAACTCGAAGGAACAATTTCCTGTGGGGAAGAAAAAAGCCCAAATTGGTATGATTGATGTAATTATCAAATAAGTCTAGAATAGGGATTTTTTGTTCCATGTTTCAAGAGCAATTTGGCATACAATGTGCTAAACACGGTAGCAACAATATAAAGGGTATCTTACCTTGGCAACCATGAGTACAGATTCCTCTAGTATGCCCTTTACACAATAAATACCAAAACAGAAACTCATATTATTTTTCTTGCATGTTTGTTAGGACTGCTTTACTCTTGATCACACATGATTCACTTGTCACCATGCATTTCCAAAAACGTTGTTTTCTTAAGCTAGAGCTTTCTTAGGAGAGTCCAGCTAGAACGTCTTTTTTATTTCCAGAATTTCTAAAACTTTGGATGTAATTTTCAGATGTTGAAACAGTTTGCATACATGGGGGCTCAGTTTTATTTTGTCAATTGCTCAGAAAGATGGTGATGTTTGTAAAACCTGCCTGTGGTTAAACAGGACAAGTCACAGATTCTTGTCTTCAAAGGGGTATTGTTATATCTCCTCACGTTAGTCAGAGAGATGCAGAGTCAGGCTTCAACCTCCTGTGCAATTCTGTGTCCAGAGCAATTTCATGGCTGGCATTTGTACTAAGGATAAGAATTACTACTGATGTGCAAGCAGAAAACAGGACTATCCTAATTCTGTGCTACTTTTGCATGGTGATAATGCCATTCTTCCTAGTGGACTGTACTGTGTGATTCACAGCCACAGCACAGGCTGTGGGAGAAGCTGTGAACACTATTTATCTGAGGAATAAATGGGAATGGATATTTACTGCATCGAGAGTGCTTCAGCCAACTGAGCAACATGCAAGAGATAGGAATAAAGAGTATGAGGTCAATAGACAGGACAAGGGCAGAGTAGATCAAGGGCAGGATGAGCACCACTGAGTTAGTTACGAACTCTTCCTCTCTCCTCACATCCATTTTATGTGGCTGGATTTTGATGTACCTTTTTTCTTTTCAGTCATTTTAGCCCTCTTTAGAAAGTTGTTCCATACAGCAAAGTTTGTTTGTACAGTGGTGAGTAGGGTAAGCAAAGGCCATCTTCACATATACAAAAGCTAATGATAGCAAAGTATTTCTTAAAAAACACAAGGAGTAATGACAGGCTCATCAAGAAAAGGTTATGGAAAGATTTTATAACGTGTTCCCAGAAAGGGCAGGCTTGGAAGTAGCTCCCTGCTTCAGCATATGCATTGCCTGTATGCAAAAGTCCAGCTTCCGAGCAGATGATCTGGGCAAGAGCAGCAGGGCTGTCCAGGTGCCATCACTGCACTGATCACTACAAAAGCAGAATGCCATCAGCTGCTGAAACATGGGTGAAATGGTGTGCCTTGCACAGAGCTCGCGTGTGTTTTGTTGACCCCCATCCAAGACAGGCTTGTATAAGTGTCTTTATCACTTGTGAGTAATTCAGTAAAGCAAAATGACCGTGTGACAGATACTGCTGCTCTATCTGAATTACATCAAGGTTGAATGAGTCTTGTGCTGTATCTCATGGTACATTTTTTATCCGGTCAGCATTTGCCCATGCGTTTCAAACAGCTCCGTGGTAATTGCAGTAGATGACCGACCCTACAGCATATTGCTGTATGACCCTATAGCATATTGCTGTAGAGCTACCTAAAGGTGTCCTGCTTTTGATATCCCTTCCTCTCCATTCACAGACCATTTATTTTGTCCTAGTGGGTTTCCTGAGGGCAATTTTAAAGCTTCAGCATCATTTGCTGTATCACACCTTTGGTGGAGAGTTTTCACTGTGGTTTTAAATAAAGCTTCACTACCGTGTGTGCGTGGAGTCCATGTTCAAGGTGGAACATCTGATACTTCTAATTATGTTCTGTTCATTAAACTGCATTAAGAGACCCAGGTGTTCCCAGTGCTTTGTTTATATTAGCTGCTTGACTAATTGGATCAGTGTGGGTGCTTACATTGCTGTATGGATCCTGGACAATTCTGCGGGAAAAGAGAAAGGAATCTTACTTTTCCTGTCTGTTAAAACATGCTACAAAGTCATAACAAGGGTCACAAAAATCACATAATATCATTTTTCCAGCTAAGATTTGCAAACTAGGACCTAGCTCTTACAAAACTGAGGAGATTGCTGAGGCCTCAGTGACCATATGAGCAGTTATTGCCAGTTTAAGTGGAAAATATTCTGTGGTGGTACAAAGTACTCAGTCAGAAAGCTAGATTAAAAAGCAAACAAGCAAAGAAGGGCATGCACGCACGCAGAGCCAGGGCCGACGCGTGACCCTGGCACTCTCAGCTCCCCCGCAGTCTGGAGCCAAGCTAATGCTCGTTATCTCTCTCTCTTGCCCTAGAATAACCCCAGCAATAAATTGGTGAACACTAACAGCACCGTCACAGCGACACATATCAAGAAGTTCACGTTTGTCTGCATGGCGTTGTCCTTAACGGTAAGAAAGCTTTGGTCAGCTCTCAGGCTTTGGTCTAAAGCAAAAAATTATCTTCCATACCTAATGCTAAAGCACTAGCAATTCAAGAAAGGTGAGTTTTCTCTTGCTTTCCTCTCAGGGGAAAGGGGAATGCAGCCAGAGTAATATGCTTAAAGCAAGAAGAAAACCAGTAGCCAGCAGTAACTCAGACTAGAGATCCTGAAGGCAAAAGTTTTTTATTTAATTGTTCAATGAAAACAACAAACCTTTTCTGAATCCTTCACTACTACTACTCATTTTGAATCAGTCTCCAGATGCAAGAAGGTGTCAGAGATGCCCACTTTCCCTTTTATCTCCTTTTTCAAGACCAGAATTGCTGCTAACCAGCTTATCAGGAGAATGAAATATCACATTTATCTAATGTGGACTGGGGTGACAGGCTGTCCCCTAGCATCCATCATTTACTGTGCATGATGGAAAAGTTGGCATGTGTGGGAAATGCAGTATTATTCCCTGCACCCTCACATGGCACGAGTCTTCCGTGGTAAGGGTACTTTCATGCAAGATGGCTTTGTTTACTCCAAAAAATGAGCTAAAAAGGGCAATCTGAGAGACTGAGCTGATGCGAGGGTTGGGGGCGGGGAAAGAATACTGGGGAAAAAAATCACAAGGACTAATGGCTAAGGTTTGCAGACTAAAAGGTTTGAATGATTTTGCTCCAGCCAGAGAGACTAATTCTACTATTCTAGTTAAAAATACATATTCTAACATTTAAAAAGTGTAAAGATCAATGTATTTCATAACAGTACACTGAATATCAACTGGAACATTTATCAACCTTTCCATTTCAGTCCTCCTTTAAACCTCCCACTAGACCTCCTTTATAACTAGCAGTTTTAAAAGAAACTAAGTAATTTGTAGTATTGCATGATTTTTTTTTCAAGATTGTGATTTTTGGTCAAAAGTAATATATGCTCTTAAAAATATAAGTTTATCAAGTAGGTTAAACTATCATCTATAATATTCTGTATACCCAAAGATTTGCAGATTTCAAGGTGGAAAATTAACAGAGGGTAGTCTGCTTTTTGTGTTCATTTTTATTTTTCTTCATTCTTCTATGAAGGTGCTTAGCATGACAGTGCTGAACTTCCAGATTGTTCCAGTCAGCTGTGTAGACTCTCTGTCTAGAGCCAGGAAAAGTTTGTGATTGTGTGAAAGTGTGGCAGACTGATGGCTTATTGAAGGTAGAGTGGAATTTAAGAGGAGGAAAAATCACATGAGAGGTTTTGAGCTGTGTTCTGAATCAAGATTTGAGAGATGCTCTTTTCACTAAAAAACAGAAGTTCCACAAAAATCCTTATGAGACCTGCTGAGAGATTCAGCTTTCTCTTTCTTGACTTGAGAAAGTAACCCAGCTACAAACATCTGCAGATCAGAAGCTTGTCTTGTATTTGAGCCTAGGGGACTCACATCTCCTCCATACAGAGCTTCACCAGAGGTCAGGTCATGCTTCCTTGATTTTCCAGCCTAGGGAGGAAATCTAACTGCACCAACATCATTTCAAAGTGGCTGGCTAGCGTGCATGCATGCAATACACGTTTTCCAAGAAAGCTGTTTCTGCACAAGTCTGTTTAGCAACAAATAGATTATGGTGGGAAAAAGAACACATGCAAAGGGTTGTGGATAACAACAAATGATGGAGTGGATGAGTGTGGTAAACGTGACTCATGTTTTTACATAGGACAGTTTTACATTGGCTTGCACTGAATCAAGATATCTTCCCTCTTTGGGTGGATGTGCATGAGCAACACTACCTCCGTCCTTTGTGGTTTTTAGCAGATTTGAGATGTCAGTGCAGGGCGATGGAGCGGCTGGAGCTGGCACTGTTGTGGCTTCATGTAGCAGGGACTGATGACCCTGGGCTGGGCTGAGATAGGGCTGGGACTGAGCAGGGGAAGATATGTCCGTTCATTGCCCAGATTTAGGCTTGGACTCTTTTTCCCCATGGCTTAGAGGCCAACAGCACTGACTGTCAGCTTGCGCTTCCTACAGCCCATAATGGTGACAGACGTACATCTTCAGTGAAAGTGTCACTCACTGCCATCGTCTGGAGACACTCTGCAGATTTCATGTCATGCCCCATCACACGCTGAGGCTTTCTGTAGTGCCGCTCACCTTGGTCTGTCAGTCGAAAGCCATGTTCTCCTCGATAGCTAGAGCTCCCTTGAAATCTGCTGGTATTTGCAGAGACCCACAAAGGAGACAAACTTGTTTCTTTATAAACTGTTCTGAGATTCAATTTCCATTTCAAAGCTTTCTCTGAACTGATTATTGTCTTAACCCTTCTGGGCGTTTATCAGCTCACACAACTTCTGATAGATCACGAGCTTCTCATATTACCAGCACCAGTCTTTGCAGAGTTATTTTTAATTATTGCAATAGACTTTTGCTTTATAATTTTTCAAGATACTTTTTTCAGAAGTTATCCTTAGTACTAAGCAAGGGCAGCTCCTTCATGAACTCATCCTAGGAAATTTCATCTGTACTGAGATTCCAGAAACACTTTTGATGTTCATTGCTTTTTCTGTCCTGTTTCTATTTTTGTCTACTAGTGGTACATTCTTAGGATTGCTCAAGGGGGAAAAAAAAAGACACACGAGCTCTAAAGACTTAGTTTGTTTCAGGGGCCTGAGCCTGCGAATGTTTTGGCACCCAAGTTCACCTGAACTAGCTGAGCTCCCATGACTGTCAGTGGCAGCTCGTGTTTTCTTGGAGAGGCTCTACTGCAGTGAGTGGCAGTCAAACTACTGAAATCATCATTGGCAAGAAATCATCATTGGCAAGATCATGTTCTCTAGGATCACAGGGAAAATGGGAAACAGTTCTCCCAGGCTGGCCAAGAGATCAAAACAAGACAAATACTTAGACATATCACGTGAGTCCATTCCCCACTGCATGCTAAGTAGAAGGATATTCCAGAAGAAACAGAGATGAAAGAATCCCATTAACTCTTAGAGAAAAAATAATAGTCATACTTTTGATATGAGGAGCAGTCAGGATGCAAAGTAGCCGTCCCAGTCCTTGATTACCTGCTGTTTCATAGGATTGGAAGACAAATGTCCTGCCTCTTTCCATTGACCAGTCATGTTTGCACAAGAAGCATCCCAAACCAGCTGCCTCCTCTGTCTTTGACAGTGGCAGTATTGAGACAGAGTAGAAAACAATAGAAAACAATGCATGGTATCTTAGTGGGACTTTTTTTTTTTTTTTTTTATGTACACAGTATCTGAAGGTTTCACTTTGAAAACATTTCAAGTGCAGTGGAGCCTTGCCCAGCTGACTGGGGGACGTGTGTTCTGCTCAATGTGAGCTTGAGTAGTGCCTCATCACTTGAGACATCATCCTAGGATTAAAACTGCTTCCCCAAAATTTGGGAATCAATTGTACTGCTCAGTGAAAAAAAAAAGTCTAGACAAGTTGTTTCATTTAAAGACTCTAGACAGCAGCTGTTAGCTAATACACAAGACAGCTGACATGGTTGATCATACTGATGTGGTTTTGCTTATAAGTAAGCAGTGGCTACTTCCAGCACTCATAGTTTGTATGGGTTGAGCATTAAATTCCTATTGCGGAGGGAAGGGAGTTGGCTGAAGAATTTTGCTCATACAGTTAAGGGACTTGTTTTGATTTTACACAGACAAGTCATGTTTGATAATTTACTTTCTGCTTAAAGAGTATGCATGCACTTGCCATTACTGATTACTTGACTGTCATTTATAAGATGTTTTGAGCAAAAATGCTTGCTGCAAGTAGAGCTGTTGCTCTACCTCATGCACCAATATAGCTGCCATTATTAAATAAGGCTGATGAGGAACGAAAGATGTTGGTTCAATGCTAGACTTCTTGATAGGACCCTAGAAATCAGTCCCTAGGACATTGCACAGTTTTATAAGTGAAAATACAGGCATATGTCAAAGAAAAGCCGTGTGTTTGCATTGCAGATCCTTTAATCTGGAGGACGTGTCAACCTCAACACAGCATGGAAATCCCCAAATAGCGTTTCAGGACCCTAAAACAGCGCCTTGCTCCCTTGCAGCAGAGTTCGCTGCAGCAGGGCAGAGCCGTGCTTAGCGGCAGCATGTGCTCCTTGGGGGAGCCTGGCTTGCACGGTAATAGTAACAGCAAGAAGGCCACTGCTCAACACATTTTTGCTCAGAGTAGCAGCAGTGTGTCTCAACTCGGATGCTGCGGTGAAGGAGGTGAGGTTTTTCCCTGCCTTCACCAAGCCCGTTTCCCTTCTCTTTAGCACTCACTCTTTGCGGGCAGGGAGCAGACGGCCCCTTGGGTGGGCAGGAGCCCGGGAGCTGCACCCACTGCTGCCCATGGTAGGGTATACAGGACATAGAGCTGGTCGTGTCTTCACAGGGGCAGGCGCTCTGTGCGTTGGTTTCCCCTGTGTGCATCGCAGGCCTGAGGACGGCACGCCGTGGCCCCGCGGCGGGAGCCTGGCCGTGCCCGAGCTCACGGAGCAGGAGCGCGGGGCTCTGCTCTGCACCCACGACATTGGTCTCGTCAGCAACGAGCTTTGCACAGTAGCACCAGTGTTGTGATAGGGGGAGCTCACCGCTGCTTCTAGTTTTCCCTTTGAGACGGACCCGTGCTCACGGGTGGGCAGGGGAAGCAGCAGTCTCAGTGAGCTAATTTGTACTGATTAAGGGGAGCCGCTAGCTGCACATACATGCCAAACCATACGCGATTAGTGGATGCTGCTTAAGACACACAGCTGAGCTGTTACAAGTTCACCCTTTGATTATCTTAATTGAGAAGAAGGGAGTGCTCCTGTTTTAGAAGACCATGAGAAAGAATACAGGGAAAGCTTTTAAGCTTCACACTCATATATGTGTCCTATGTGGAGCTTAGAGATTTCAGATTTATTTATTGTTTGCAAATCACAGACAAACAACCTAAAACCCCAAATCCCTTTTTTCTTCTGAAAAAAAATGCTACCAGATTTCAAGTAATGCAGGAACTTAAGGTGAACAAGATGATATATGTCAGCTCAGTCATGACAAACTAATTAAAAAAAAGACAGGTAATGTGCACTAGTTTTAAATCTCAGTGAAAGTTTAAGCAGCAGTCAGTTTATTGAATTGTATGTTTGTGCCCAAGAGTTGAAGATATGCATGTCAGTAAATGTCAAGATGTCATGTTTTTTACAGTTCCTTTTTTTCATACTTGAAGAAAATAATGGTAGTTCTAAAATTCTTAATACTTATAAAATTAAATTTTATATTGGATTACATCAGATATTAAATCATTTGTTACATTCTATAATGACATATTGCTTTTTTTTTTCCCAAATAGAACCTAATGCATTTAGATTCATGTCTGAACCTGTTCTTGTGACAGGAGAAAAACACATATTGATTTCTGAGGGCTCCTGCTGATGAGCATCTGTAGTTTAAGGAGTTGCTATTGGCAACTGTCTCTTGCTTTCCTTCAGCAGAAGTTATCAGCAACCCCTGTGGAGGAGCAGCAAGCAGGCACCGTGTTGGCTCTCGAGGGGCCATGGCTCACGTCGTGGTAGCGTACACTGCCATCAGTTGGCAGGTGTAGTCATTTCATGTGCTATATGTAATTATACATATATAGATACCTATCACATTATATATTTATATATAAAATATAGCTACATGTAGTTTATATAATCATGTATTATAGCTCTTAACTGCAGCATTTGAGACACAAGCGCATGTTTGCCCATGTATCTCCCTTACTTCTCCCCACCTCTACAGCAGTGATAGCCAGGGATAAGCACTGGGGTGCATGGGCTCTTTAGGGACCTCTTTGGGGACCAGACACCTGAAGGGTCTCATTCCAAGCTTGAGAGTAAGTTGCATCCAGGACCTGACAGGAGATTGTCTTTAATATTAGCTGCCTTGGCCTTGGCAGTTTCATTGCAGTCAGAGGGTGTACAAGGGAGGAACATCTTAAAATAGAATATGCCATAGATATATGAGCATCCTTTTACCCAAAAAAAAAAAAAAAAAAAAAAGTAGTTCAATTTGTGGCTCTTTCCTCAGAGAAATAACCTCAGTTACCACTAATCTATTAATCTATGCTTGTGAAATCAGTATTAGAATCTCTCATATACCAAGTAAATACAGGAATACTGGAGTTTAAGCTCTCACATTAATGCATTTCGACGGAGTAGGAAGGTTTCTGAACACACCAGTGTTCAGATTTGATAAAGATTAAACCAGGGGACCGCAAAGAAGTGATCTGGAAGTTCTGACCAATGCAACAGACTGTTGGTGCTTTTACTCCACTGTTCCATGATCTGTCTCACACTGAAGGACCATCAGCCAAGTGTCTGCTCCTTCTTCCTCATGATTTGAAGTCACTCTGAGTGCCAGGAAGGGGACACAGAAAATCAAGGGGGACTGCTTTGGTTTCCTGGGGTCCAATGCCATAATTTTTCTCTGGGTCCTGAGAGAAGGTGGCTATGTGAAAAGTCACCCGGCTACTACATGCAGCTCTAATGGTTTGGCGACAGTGACATTCAGCCTGCTGGTGCTGCTTCTTCAGTTCATGGATTGAAGACAGCATTTTCAGAACAAAGCAATGATTTTGAGGTCCTTAACTTGGACATTCCTCTTAGTCTTTTACATCAAATTTCTGGGGAAAAAAAAGGGAGTGCAGTACAATGCCCAATTATAAACCTAAGTATTCTGTTCTATCTCAAGGACTTTGCTTCTGTAGGTTCTATCTTACTAGAAGAAATAGGCTTGCCAAACCTAAGGCAGGAGTCCATGTGGTGGTTTTTTTATGGAAATTATATATGTGGGGTTTTCATTGTCTTTCTGCTACATCCAAACTATAACATGCACAGTCCAAACTAATCCCTGCATTCCTGGTATTTGTTCCTGCCCTCTGTTTGATTTCTTGCTTTCAGAACTACCTTCTTATAACAAAGAAAAGCTTAGGCAAGACTAGCAGTTGAGTGTAAGGAACAGTACAAACTGGGCATTTCCTTCAGAACTGAGGCAGATGATACAAGTTTAGAGAGAAATGAAAGGAAGCGTGAATAGGAATGATGTTTGCTGCCACCATGTATACATGTGACATTCGGTGGAATAAAAGCAAGCTGTAGGTGTAAGCTTTGCTGACATCCCTGGACTTGTGTTAAAGGTTCATGCATTTTCCCCTATCTTTCATTAGTGGTCTTCATTTTAAATATCTGCATTACTTTATTATCAAAGGCTACAATTGACCTTCATTACAGTCACAGAACAATAAAAGTGAGAGGCAGTAAAAGCCACAAAAAGGAGGGTGACTGTAAGAAGCCAGTCCCTCTCAGAGGACACAACCCTGGCTCGTGACTATGGCAATGCCTGAAACTCTCAGGGTGAGCAAGTTCATGGTTGGAATCTCTATTGAGTACACAAAGAAGAAAAATTAAAAAAAAAAGGAAGATATTTCCTCTATTTCCTCCCAGCAACAGCCTTAATGAATGCCCAGGGAGGACGTAGTGGGTCCATTTTTTTCCTACATTAAGTTTTGCTTGTCAGCTCCCTTTTTTTTTTTTTTTTTTTTCTTCAAGTTGCTTTCACAGAGGTAAAAATTTGGAAAGGACATATTGGTGGTCATTCTTTGGTCACTGGTGGAAGTTCTTTTCCTCTTGAAGGTCAGTAAAAGATTATTTGCAACCTGGCTGCTTGGTGGGATGTGTCACCAATGAGTGACTTTTGAAAATCCTCATAGCAGTGAGCTGAGGTCCTCGTTCCAGCCATGGTACCGCATGGATCCTTTGTCCTGGAACAAAGCAATTCTGTTTGGTTTGGTGAGATGGAGACTTCATGACTGCTCCTATTTCACACAAAAACTCCATTGTGTTCAAGTGACTGGAGCACGCAGAAAAGGAAGGTCAAGACGTGCTGCTGCAGCATATTTCTGCTCAGATACCATAGTTGAGCATGGAGCAGCTAAATAAAGTCCAGAATTATTCAATGAGAATGATCCAAGGGCTGCAGAAAGCACAGGGACAGGAGCACTATGAAGAGAAGAGAAAGGCTAAGCTGTTCAAGTTTTCAGAAAGCTTAGGAATCGGCCAACTTTGAGCTGTTCAAACTTTAAAGTGAGGCTATAGGCAGTTAAATATTCTGCCTTCTGTAAAAGCCAAAAGAAGCAAGATTCAATAGTGTAATAGAATGTCTTTCTTAAATTAACCACCCAACCAATTAGCCTGAAAACCACCACTTAGGTATTTTCAGCAGCAGCTGGTGGGAAAGTAAATGTGACAGCAAGCTCATGGTATCAAAGAGCCAATGTACTGTGCAGCTGCTGGACCTGACTTTATTTCTGCAGCATGGGCTTTCTGCTCCATCACTTTGAACTGTAAGGATAGTCAGAGTTGGAGGGTTAGATCTGTAGAAACTAATTATTTCATAATAAAATGTGACATTTTAGAGTTTTCCTTCAGGCAAGCTCTGGTGTCTTTTGCTCCCTCTGCTGCTTGACAAATTTCACGAGAGCTGTTTTCAGCTCGACATCGCCCATCACAGAAAACAAAGTTCACAAAAATCTATACTGAGCTGCGTGTACCTGAGAGATCATTGCTGTAGACGTATGTTCTTGTGATTCAAGTCATTACCTCCAAGATAAAGAGCTTTCTAATATAACCATGATCCAACATCTGTACTGGATCCAACGGGGTTATTGCTTCATAAGATCTCAGGATAATTCAGGCTGGAAGAACCTCAGGACTTCTCCTAGCTCAACCCCTAGCTCAAAGTGGGGTCAGAGCAGGTTGTTCAGGCCTTTATGCAGGCTAATCTTGAACACCTCACGTCTCCCACCCAAGAGAAGGACCAGTCTCTTGTCCATTTGGAGCTGTGAGGATCAAACATACATTATCATGGCATGTTCCAACAGAATGCTTGACCGTGGGCAAATTTAAAGGCCTCCTTGGGAGCTGACCCAATGTTTTGGTCTTCAAATATGTATATCAAAAACTCCTTCATAGTGCTGAAACTCAGTTGGCTGAGTGCAAACTGCCCTCTAGCATGGTTTACAGATCAAGAGAGCATGGGATTCTGCAGGTCCCCTCTGGTGTCAGCTGCGGTTTGCTGTGCAGCGAGCTTCCAGGCAAGCCAGGGATCTTGGCTTCTGCTGCCGTTCTCCACCATACTCAGCAGTCTCTGCACAGCCTCCAGATAACCTTTGGGCAGGTTTTAGCAAGTGCTTAAAATTTAGCTTAGTTTTTAAAAGCAACATGAGTTTCACCGAAGCATTTCTTCTTAAGCTTACATGTGACTTCATTTCGACAGGGGATAATATCTTTATTATGAACCCTAGACTTTTTGATCTACTGGCTCACTAAAAGAATGCATTTTTTTTATTATTTATGTAAATTGAAATGAGTGATTAGAACTCTTCTCTATGTAAGAACCCTGTTGAATACTTTTGTTATTGCTGTCCGGCTGCTTGAGAGATTGCCTCAATGGCATGAGTGCTTAAGCAGGCATTAGGGAATTATATTGTGCTGCAAAGAAGTATTCAACACTGACCCCTTAGTCTGAAAAAGATTTTGATTAATTAATAACTATTTGACTAATTAATAACTATTTATACAGTTTCAGTAACAGTTGTAAATTGAAACAGTAGTAAAATAAATTGAAACATCTGTTAATTTTATTCTTTGTCATTAAAATACAAAAGACAAGTGTTTTTTGGCTTAAATATTAAGGTGTTAGAGCAGATTTTTGAGTGATAATTTATAGAACTAAATTTTTAACTGCAGTAAAGCTATAGATATGTAAGAACAGCACTAACAAAATCAGTGTTTTCTGCAAAATTTTGCAGACCAGGATGATGCCATCAGACCCCGCTGCAAGTTAGGACACGGTAACTTGCCTGTGACTTGCAAACAGACCTACAAGATCATCCTCTGAAAGCGTGATACAAGCTCTGAAAGGAGATACCATTATGAAAGTTCTGCTTCTGGAAGAGTGAGAGGCCAGTGTCTGGCAAATCAGCAGATTAGACAGCATAAAATTTAGGATATCTTTTGATTTGTTCATTGCACACTTTGAAAGATTTAGAATCATATGAATTATTTCCTTCCATATAAATAAAAGTGAAAAACTTGCCAAGGTGTAATTCAAAGCTGAGAACCTTAATAACACATAAAAAGATTCCTCTGCCCTCCCTGGATGCCACATAGCATAAATGGGCGTAGATAGGGGTAGGGATTAAGTTTTAGATGCAATGCTCAGTTCATAAATACAACAATTTAAGGTAGATACATAGCGGCGCGTAGAACTTCTGGAGTAGAACACTTTTCTTGGATAGCAGTCCTTTGATATTTCTTCATATTTCTTCAAATAGCCTATTTCTTCAAATAGATCAAGTTCAGGGAACAAGAAAAGAAGCGATAAGAAATATCTGCTGAGAGTTGTTTTGCAGTAAAAAAAAAACCCACAAACTGCGTTTCTTCTTAGAAAGGCCTTTAGCTGGTTAAATGCTGCATCGCCTTGTTGCATGGTGGAATCTCTTATTGTTAGGGCTACATTTAGCCTGAAACCCTCAATCCACTTCTAAAGACACCGCTTTTCATGTTGGATAGCCTCTTTCTCAGAAACCTGGAGCTATATCCCTATTTTCTCAAGAGGGAGTTGAGCTGACATTGTCTAGAAATGTCGTACTGTTGTATGTGACTTCTGTTTACCAATGGATATCACAAAAGGTGTACAGCTTTTACAGGTGTTCAGAACAAATATATCTGGCACCCTGCAGACAGGGTGTACAGACACCCTGTACACATGGTGATGGCCTTTGTTAGCATAATACATTACAGTGCATTATGTAGTGGGTCTCTGAGGCTTAGGCTCCCTGTCAGCAACCAGAATAAATGAAAATAGTTTCCAGAAGATGCTGGGCCAGCAAGAAGGCTGCATGCTAGTATATCTTGAAAACTAACAGACTTGCTCACACATCTGAAAACCTCATAAATCTTCTCTTGTCACAGTCATTTAATAAAGTTTGGTATGTTGTCCTTCACAGATGCTGAATTTGCTGGTTGAGAATAGCAGGGTTGTGCATGACAATGCACTGACAGCAAAACTACCTCTGGAGATTGTCTAAGACATAAGTGAAGCCTTGGGGTCTGGAGGACAGGGTTGGTTTTTGTTGTTTTAAATGAAATGCCCAATTAGATTGTGAAACAAACATCACTGAGATGAGACATTTTGCTTGCCCAACCTAATGCTGCTTGAGATGATAAACTCACTCCTACAGAGCAGACTGCTGCAAATACAGCACTGCAGTGAGGAATTCGCTGGGCAGTCACAGCTAGGAGCTCAGCAGATGCAGTGGGGAAGGGCACTGCTTACGCTGCGGTTACCCTGTTCTTTGAACCCTTCCCGTAGGCATCACCCACTGACTGTTTTAAAGGAGAGGCTGCTAAGCTAGGCAGAGGGTTGGTCTGATCAAGTGCAGCCGTATTCATGTTATTATGCAGCTATAAGTTTCTGATGCATTAAATGAAGCCTTTCAAATTTCATTGCTATGGATGAATTAAAAACACCTTGCCCAATAGCACAACCTTTCAGATCAGTACAAGTGATTAAAACACTTTTGAGATCTGTTTATTGTTGATAACAATATCATTCAGACAGAGATACTCCCTATTCTGCTCTCCTTTTTGCATTTTCATCTCTCCCTGTATTCCTAAGTGCTTATCACTTGTAAGTTAAGCCTCATTTAAATGATCAAAGGCTTTAACAAAACTATCCTTTCATATTTGAAAGTGGTTGCGAGCCTGACTGCATGAAGGGTTGTGAGCGTTCACTGCTGTACATAAGCATTAAGCATTACACTCAACTGCAGTCACATCCTGCAGATGCACAGCATGGAAGTACGCAGGCAAGCTGCTAGTGTATGTCAAGACTTTTACTGTTTCATCTCACATTTTGATTAAACTAAGTGAAGGTACAACTATTACCCTAATAAAGCCCCTTTTTTTGCTTTCTTTCCTTTTTCCTGTTTTTAACCTGCAGACGTACAAAGCCATGAGGGAGAGAGGGAAAGTCTAACTGAATAAAGATAAAAAAAGTATTGTGTGCAAATCTTATTTTAAAATTTTTCCCTAGTATGAGCCCCATTAAGCTACTCCTGCTCACTCTAGCAGATTCCATCTCTGACTTGTGCCACACTACCTGTTCCACTGGACTACTTATGTGATTTTTTATTACCTTCTCCTCCAGTCCTTTCTGATCTCTTTATGGCGAGCATCCATCCTCTCTACTAGTGTATGTATTCAGAAACATCATAAAGACTACTCAGGATAATAATAAGCTAAGGCTTCATCCTGTTTTCAAAATACCTCATCTGGACTAGGTCAGTAACCAAGACTCATTTCCTCCTCCATAGGTTTTTCTCTAGTGTTGCTCTTTTCCTGAAGTGGGACCTGTTTGCTGCACTGCATCCTAAATTAGTCTTTGAAATAATACTGGAAATGCCTGAGTAGAAAGTTAAATTTGTGAGTTTTGAGGGGTTTTGTTTTCCTCTCTGGACTCTGGCAAAACAAAGCGCGTGGTACAAATCATTAACATTTTCCTGGAGCTGTGGCCCTTGTGAGCAATGAGAATGTCATCTGCTCATGAGGTGACAGAGAAGAACCTCTTAGCAAAGCGAAATTAGGTATGAGCATGGGAACGGAAAGGCTGAGGCCGGCTGAGATGGGACTAGCAGGGCCTCTGCAGCCCCCCTGTGCCTCCTCAGACTGCTGCTTCTTAGCCTGAGCAGCCACTGCTGTCTGCACCCATCAGCTGCCAGCTCTTTTTGTCATCTGCTTTCCTGTCCAGCTAGCCATGTTAGAGCACTGCTCCAGACACCTCTGAGGAACTGTATTTGCCTCTTGCCCAGCAATGGCCAAACTCAACACAGCACAGCACAGCTCAGCACAAATGTACGGAGTCTTGCACTAAAAGTAACTACTGCTCGGTAAGATATTACATCATTGTGCAGGGATGCTAAATAAAGGGCTTTATCTTTGTTTTTGACAAAACAGCAAATTAAAATTGAAGACTGGACATGTTTGCATGATATTTTATAAATGGAACTTTGAAGACAGATTTTTCCAAAGTACTCCCTGCATGATTGCTCTACAAGTATTTTGCAATAGGAGTACAAATTGTTGATCTACCTAATAATGTCTGAAATTGTGAAAGATTTTGCATTATCGCTGTACAGTTATTGTATAATAACTGGATTATCAACCGTACAAGCATCCCTCCTCTTGATTACCCCCTCTGCTTTGATTGAATCTCGTACAAGCAGCTTGGCAGGGGTTGGGAAATGTTAACTAAAGCAGAAAATACCCCTGTGCTCAGCAAACTTGCCTTCCACTCTCACCTTCCTCCACTGGCAGTTCTATGAGTAGGCAATGGAGGTACACGATCATGGGCTTCAAAGTAGTTTAATAAGGTGTTTAACTGTGGGAAATTTTAAAAGCCACGTTCAGACATGAGAATGGGGTATTAAGAGAAAAGCTACATGCCATGGCATTTGCTTGTGGGTTTAAAAATAAGAGAGTGGTTACAAAGCCATCACAATGTACAGCCAACATTCAGAATTTATACGGTACAGGATCCTGTAACCTGGCAGAGGAAGGATCGAGTTTTGAAGACGCCAAATTTCAAGTTTCCCACTCAGTCATCTCTCTTCTTTAACATTTGTTTTCCTGGGGGAATTTAAGGGAAAAAAAAAAAGATGATAACTTTTTAAATGATGTAAATTAAATGACAGTGAGGAGGGAGCTACGCTTGAAGGCAGCACTGGCACACCTACTTAAAGAAATCCTGGAAGGGCCATCAGTAAAGTTCCTTGGTAAAAGACAAACACGTACCACCTCAGTACCATGTCCTGCAGATTTTCACTGAAGTTTTCTTTTCATATACAGATTCAACAGCCACACTCTTTAAAGTGGCAAGACTCAATGAGACTTCTTGCCTGAGAGCTGTGTCTGCAGGGCTGTGACTGCTCAGCACCTTTGCCTTGATGCCAGGCATACTACTAATGGTATTAGTGCCGCCTCCTAATCTTAGAGTTTGATCAAATGTCCTGGCAGCAAGTTTAAAGCTTTAGCTGTGAAAACATTTGATGGTGTTTTTAAGAATAAAGATGTCTTTAGCAGAGTGGGTACCGTAAAAATGAAGTTCTTGGTGTTTTCATGGCAATTTTACCTTTCAGGAACCACATTTGCAAACACTATAAATTCTTTATATATGTGAGTCTTTATATATTTCAGTCAAGTAAATGAGGAAGTCTGAAGAGTACAAATTGCTGCTCAAGTTAACATGCTTCTCGTGTGTCTTCTGTGTATTTTGGTATTGAAACTGAATACAGATATGCTGTAGGCATAATAGAGTCTTACAGGATTTAAATATTTGAAAACTTCTTTGAACTTCTGCAAGAGCATTGATTTGAGCACCCTTTTCAAAGCAAAAGGCACTCTGAGGGTGTTTATGAACTTTGCCCTGGTGCTTTCTTTTCCAGTGTTTTGATTGATTAAAGAAATCTGAAAATCAATTTTCCACTCTTTATTCAGAGCAGTAAAGTTGGACCTGACTTTTGGGCAGTTAAGCATCTCAGCTTAAGTTAAAGACAGCAAGAATTGTTGATATTTGGACTGGCTCCCTATGTAGCTTTTTAAAACCTTCCCTCCTGATTCTTCTTGGTTACTATTGTCAGAATTTAAACACAGCAAAGTAATATTTGGCAATAGTTGCATATCTGCATTATTTATTCTACAAGTGCTTCATAACCTGTTGAGCCACGGCTGTCACTTAATGTGCAGGTTCTGTTATTTTCTTTCGTTGGTGTCTGTAAAGAGGCAGAAGCACAGGATAATAGTTAAAGAAGGTGAATAAAGGTGATAATGCAATGACTGCATTGGTAATGGTGGAAACCTTAATCTTTGCATGTTACAGTTCACTGAATACTGTAGAACTACAGAAATATTACTGTTAATTTGTATCCATCCTTTTGTCTCATTTAATTTAAAAAAATCAATAGAGTGAACAAATGTTTTAGACCAGGAGGGCCTATCTTTTATTGTGGCTTCCTTTATAAAACATAAACATTTCTTAATGTTGTCCTTCTGCCTTTCCTTCACAGCTCTGTTTTGTGATGTTCTGGACACCAAACGTCTCAGAGAAGATTTTAGTTGACATAATTGGAGTAGACTTTGCTTTTGCAGAGCTGTGTGTTGTCCCTCTGCGCATCTTCTCCTTCTTCCCAGTTCCAGGTAAAAACAAGAAAATAAAAACTCTGCAACTTCAAAACCCAGACCGACCTTCAGGTGTGGTCTTGGGCCCTGACTTGTCTCTACATATGAGTGGCCAAGTACATACCTAGCATAAGCCACACCATTTTCAGAGCAACACTCTTGTTACCGAAGCCAGTGTGAATCAAAGCCATTTACATCAGTTTTCAATGTACAAATGTTGCAGTAAGAGCTGTCTGCCATTAAACAGAGACAAATTCACCACAGCTACCTTTCTCATTAGCAAAAGTAAAACCTGAATTATATCTATTGCAGTTGACCAAGAACACACACATACAAATGACACATGTGGACATGTGGTGTTGTTCTTCTGCCAAGATTGCAATTAACTGGTATAGCATCTAGGACCACCTGCATTGTAGTATCAGTGGCCTCCCTGCTGCTCTCAGTCTAAGCAAGTGGCTGTTGCAGAGACCACCAGAGTATGAACTATACAGAATAAAAGTTAATGGTCCTCTTCAAGAAGCAGGTACATTTTGCAGAAGCGATCCAAATGAGTCTCCTCAAAAATTTTAAAATGGTCATAAACAAATGTTGTATGATGTACTGTTTTCTGAAAGCTTGCCAGTATAACAACACTGCTTCGTAATAGAGGTAAATTCCAGATACAATAACAGTTACATCTAGGTCTTTTTTTTCCTTTTTTCCTTTTTTTTTTTCTGTAACTAGCTGTTGCACCATTTACTGTACAGGAGCTTAGTGAAAGGTTTTCCTTGGTATTATTGCTTTCAATGGAGGGGTTATTTTTTTTTACTGAAGAAAACAGAATAGACCTACTAATAAATTGATGCAAGACAACAGCTCTTTTCTCTAACAGGATTCTCTCTGTAACTGTCTCTTGCAAAGATCATTGTACTAAAGCAACCCAGACACAAAATTTACTTCATTTCTAGGAAGGTTTCTCAGTGATTAAAGTTGCCAGAAACGGGTTCCACCATGGTTGTTTCTGAACAGGACGCTCTACATGAAAAATCTTCCTATGAGAAACCCTAAATATTTACTACTCGTTCCTCCCTTTCTCCCCTTCCCGTCCCTCACCCCGTGTTTACGCACAGTGACGGTCAGAGCGCACTTGACCGGTTGGCTGATGACTCTGAAGAAGACGTTTGTGCTGGCGCCCAGTTCGGTGCTGCGGATCATCGTCCTCATCGCCAGCCTCATAGTCCTGCCTTACCTGGGGTAGGTCACTCTCCTCGCCGTAGAGCACGAGATTCCTTGTTTCACATGGCTGAATTGCATAAACCTGTGTAAAAATGTCATCTTCACGTGCAAACTAACTGCCATGTAAAGCCCGAATAGCGGCAATATCTGGAAAATAATGATGTCTAAATTTACGAGTGTGACTTTGACCTAGGCAGGCAAGACAGTGATGTCTTTTGGGGAAAAAAAAAATGTCAGAGGGGAAAAACCTGTCCAGGGGGAATTTATTTGCATTCTGTTAAATGCTCCATTATGGAAGCAAGAAGGAAGAATAGGTTGCTGATGAGGTCAAAGTAAGTGCTCTATCCTGTAGCATTCCATGCACGTCTTTAATTTCGTATTAAATTCTGTTTTTAGCTTTTCTGAATGCGGAATTTAATTCAATGTGTTACCCTTACTAAATAATGAAGCACATTAAAGGACAAAAAAGCCCTGTAAAATACCATTTTTCCTCTTTGCAAGCACATCATGTCTTTGAAGCAAGCATTTCGAAATACTGACTAGTGGAAATATAATTATGAATCACAGATTTGCACCCAACCGTGACTATGTGTTTTTTTTTTTTTTTATGCTAACCACAGAGTTCATGGAGCCACCCTTGGAGTAGGATCCCTTCTAGCTGGCTTTGTAGGAGAATCCACAATGGTTGCAATAGCAGCCTGTTATGTCTATCGGAAACAGGTAAGACCTGGATTCTGAGGAATCTGATTTCATCACTTACTTTCAACCCTTTGGGATGAAATATAAGGAAAATATGCACTCCAACCTCTAGTGGCCATTCAGTCCTCGGGACCGGGCTAGAGATGGCCTGAAGTAAACCTCCTGCTCCTCAAAACATGTATGCCAATGGATGTCACATACTCAGCAACAAATATTTTGCACTGTAGAGCTGCTACTCTAGCACAGCACCTCTTGCTTATGTAGATATACCAACTCTTCATATAAGCTACATTCTGTGTAGAACTGGTTCTGCTGCCTATGGAAAAATGTAGGGTTGCTTTATTTTTATTGTCATCTAAAAAAAAAAAAAAAAAAAAGTAGTAAAACAAGATATTCTCCTCCAGCAGCATAAGCCAAAAACTTACAGATACTTAAACGAGGAGGATTTCAAAACATATTTCACTAAATCAAGTCAAACATACTGTAGATGCTGGCTTGACCACTGGGATTTTTTCATTAGTCTTTTTACCTGCAGGTTGACTCATCCAGGTACATGTTCAGAGCACTATATAAGGTGCAGTTCCAAAAAGAAACATCATGGAGCGTAGGTCAGTCCATCAAGGTCATTCCAGTAAAACCCTGGGAATAGGAATAGAAAATATAATCTATGTGTTACCTCTTTTTTTTTTTTAATTCGGCTTCTTAGTAAATACGACACAAAGATGCCTACTGCATCTGTTTTTTATCGGAAAAACAGTCAGAAAAATTGAATTCCTGAAAGCCTTATTTTGAAACAAATTAAAACTAACTTTGAAACGTTTTAACAGTGTAGGCAGATCGTTATAACAGTTGATAAAACTACAAGTACACATAAAAAACTGGAAGACTGTGTTTTCTTTTACTTTTCATTCTGTCATGTTTTTCATGAGCAGGAAAGAATGCAATCTGTAGGCTCTCAAATGGCTGTTCTTGGCCCAAGATAGACCTTTTCACAAGGTATATCTGTTTAGCTAACCTCCCTGCTGTTTGCATGTTGCTCCTAGAGTACTCTGGGGATCTGGAGCTTTTTCCTTTTTGCAGTGTTGACTGCAGGTAGCAGTAGTAACAACTAATTTATCCCCTGAGCAGAATTAGCGTGTAACTGACACCAGCTCCTGCACAACCAAGGTGACAGGGACAGAGCCAGCTAGCAGCTCCGCCTATCAGCTTGTTTTCACCTGAAGCAGCATTAAGTGGACACCATTTGAGAGCTGCTTATCACGTATTGGGTAGACACCACTCAAATTCTGCCGCTCTGATATGCCCAACTCAGCTGAATCAATAATACCCGTGGGTTGTTGGTTTTTTTTGTCAGTTTTACAAGTGTTTTCTGTAAGACGAGTCAGCCTGCTGAGAAATGGATAATAAGGAACAGATGCTCCGACTTGTTTTGTAGTGGGGCTGAATGCTTCTTAGCTTTACTAATCCAGGACATCCTGAATGAATCATAGGCCTTCTGAATGCCCTGCCGCTCCTGCTAGCCAAGAAGAGACTCTAATATTCCTTGGCCTTGGTGGGATGGGTGCCCACAGTGCATCAGTGACACCAGGAAAAGCCAGTGGGCTCACATCTTGCAAAATTCCTGGAGTTTGACATTTGAAAAATTAGGATATCATCTCGCTCCCTTTCTCCCTACAGAGACTTAAGTCCTCTAATACTTTTTTTGCCTTTTTTTTTTTTTTTTAAATAAACAGTCTGTGATATTAAAGGTTCCAGATGCTTTCTTCCTTCCAGCCCTGCTGAAGTCTATCTTGGATGTTAGTTAGCATTAAAAAAAAAAAAGAAAAGGAAAAAAGGGAGTTTCTATTAGTTCATTTATGTTAGAAAGGAGAGAGCGGAGCCCAGGAAGGTTATGGAGACCGTTTAACTGACAAGCCACGAACGTGACACAAACCTTCTAGCTCTTAATAACTTCCTGCCCAAAGCACCAGCCCCACGTGGCTCCTCGCGGTGCCGGGGCCGCGGGACTGTGCTCCTCCAGATTCCTGCGCTCATGAGTGCTTGTTTCAACCTAGAAAAAGAAGCGGAATGAGAACGAAGCAGCTACGGAAGGGGAAGACTCCGCCATGACCGACATGCCTCACACGGAGGAAATGACGGACATCGTAGAAATGAGAGAAGGGAACGAATAGCAGCTGGGAGGCCGTTGCTCTCTGCAGGGACAATTGGAATGACACTTCAGCATCTTGTCTTCTCTCATACCTTTTTTTTTTTTGGTTTTGGTTTTTTTTTGGGGGTTGTTTTTATTTTTGTAATAAAGAGGCCTTGATTTAAAAGGTTTCAGATAAATTCTCTAGCATACTGAGTATGCTCACACTGATGAGGGGCCTAAAAAGAGGTCTTTGCTTTTTTTTTTTTTTTCCTTTTCCTATTAGTTCTCTCACACCGTGCAAACATCAAGGACACACCTGCATCGCTGTAGCGTCTTCCTTACTTAGGCATTCACCTCCTCTGGACAATCTGCATTCGTCAACCAAAGCCCTGCTGTGTGCACGTGTGTGCGTGTGTGTGTGTGCACACACCACCGACTACTCAGTGCTTCTGCCATAAGCCTGTCCCCTCCCCTCTTTCCTTTCCCTTCTCTTTTTTTGATTTTCTCTTTTTTTTTTTTTCTGAATGAGAAATGTTAAAGATGAGGAGCTTGGAAAACAGCTTTATTTTACTCGCTTGGAAATGACTTCGCTACGTAACTTAATGTACTACAGTGTTCTATATCATTTGGTTTGGCCTCGTCACCAAGGCTTATATTGCACAGGGTGTAGAAGAGGGAGGAACATGTGCGTCTCCATGTGAAAAGGGAAGACATACAGGTTCCTCTCCCCTGTAAAAGCAGGTGTGTGCATGTATGTACACACACACATACATATATATACACACACATATATATATGTATACAATAAAATACACACAGGACAAGAACTCTATTTAACTCATTCCATTATTACAGATAGAAAACTTTTGAAAACTGTAAGCTCAGCATTTTCCGGACTAGCTAGTCTCCCCCTTATGCATCTTTTTCTTTGGAAGAAAAGCGTGCACTTTCCTCTTGCGAGGAGGGTGATGGCAACCAGTAGAATAGTTTGGCTGTATTTGAATTAAAAAAAAGAATTGACAACCTTACCAAAGTTCTTGTCCACTAGTTTGATTTAACTTTAGTTTTTAAAGAGTGATTTGCTCAATACTTATTTCTGCTGCCTATATATTGAGAGGAAAAAATCTTTAGCAGGACACCATATTATAGCACATTAGTATATGTAGGTCCATGAAGTTTTATGCGCACACAAGCTCATATATCCGTATACGTATGTTTGCTATTTTCCCCAGTGCAGAAGATCAAAATCCCTATGATGAATGTCCAGGACTGATGGTCATCCAAGTCCTGAGCTGGGGGTCCTTGAGCACAAGGTAGCACTCAGAGCAGTTCCATGCATGTTTAAGCACTGCTCACACCAGCAAGAGCTGTGCTTTGAGGACAAGACAGGTACTTTGCCGTTTAAAAGTGGGCTTTGAGTAACAGAATATATGTTTGCAGGGGTGATTTGTATCGGGCCGTGATGAAGCCTGTGTGCGTTATCAAATCAGAAGTGGTTTGGGTGCCGGCAGCGATGGCTGCAGCAGCAGCAGCAGCTTGTATTTCCGCGGCGTGCAGCGTGTGGCTGCAGGGCAGCGTTTACGTTAGCAGTGTGTAGCAGGCTGGGTTCTTGTAGATGTAGACGTGCCAGAGTTGGGGAGCCGTTACCCTACGTGGCATATGCGGAAATCAGTTAATTTAAACCTTAGTTAGTGAAAGTCTATTTTTCTAAGTTTTGGAAATGATTATTTAATTGTGGACAAATTCATTTGCTAGATTTACCATGTAGTCCAAACATCACATAAAAATGGATTAAACTAAACATTACTTTAAATGTTTTATCAATATATGTGTGTATATACATACACATGTGTATAAATATATATACTGTATATTATGTACATTTATTTTAAGCTACAGTACATTTCCTATTTTTCCAAATTCAGCCAAAAATGTCTCTAAAACACTACAAAGTTGGTTTACGACCAGTTATGGCTAATAATGAAAGGCATTGTATCAATGAATGTTATGTTTTATTTTACACATTTGTACCAATTTGTTACATGTACATAGACAATAAGAAATGACTTAGAAATGATTGTGTCGAATGACAGATTTGGAAAAACCTGTGCACTATTAGTGTGCAGTGGCAAGGTGAATCTCAATGCAGTAACCCAGGGTTCCTGTGCCACCGCAGGGCTGTATTCAGTATCCCTTGTTGCAGTACAGAGTAAAATACCCACCCGCACACAAAAACCCTCAGACAAATTATTTCAGTGCAGTACCCAGACTGCACACCTCCGCATTCATGAATACGGACTCTCAAACAGTCGTGTATATATAAGTTGTATATAGACTGTTACGGATCATAATGGCCATTTAAGGTCTGCTCTATCGATGTACTTGCGTTTTCTCCAGTACATTTGTATCCAGGCCCACAACACACTGTTTTTCAGGAACTGTAGAGATAAAGCAAGAAAATATTTTTGTGTAATATTTCTTTTGGTACATGACTAAAATTTAAGCAGCAGTATTTTGGAAAAGTTTTGAGCATTACTCATGCAGGTTTCAAGGTAAGAAATGCACCAAAAAGTACAAATTTGAAAACCATTTAAATGTAACACTAGAGCTTTTGCTTTAGCTAGAAGACTGAATGCATATCAAAAAAACAGAATTACTGGTTATATGGCTGAACTAGTAGCATTGTAAAAATTAAATTTTAAGTTGTGTGGACAATACTTCATATTCCTTTATACACTTATTTTACAAAATATGGAACGGAGTGGTAGGACGTGGGCAAGGATTCAAGCAGTTGCATAAAACACATGCATAACATTTTCCTTTCTAATCCTGGTTCCCGGGCGTTGCGTATTTCTTTACTTTGCCGTGTTGGTTTAACAAAATACTTGGACGTTTCTGCAATGAGCAAGTGCAGACCGGAGGTGGACGCTTGTTCAGTAGGCTTGACCTCAAGGCACGTCCACAAAGCGCACCGTGGAGCCCAGCAGCTCCCGCTGCTGCCTGTGGATAACATTGCCCAGACTTCCAGTGCGCGCCTGAAACCTGACTGTTCTGACTCACCTGTGGTGCTGAAATCAGCTGGTCTGGAGAAGGGCAGAGAGGGTCGTAGCTTCTGCTTTGGGGGTGGACGGCCAGGTTTACTGTGGTGGACGGGACAGTGAAGGGCACATTGCTGCTTCCCTCAGCTAAGCTACGGCCAAGCAGGTCAGAAGGGTGTGAGTCCAAGTGCCTCTGTCTGCCAGGTCCACCTGGACGCACCATCCCGCGTCGCCTCCTTCCCAAAGGACCCTCTTCATTCCCGGTAAAGCGGCTTAGCCATCCCTTGTGTTACTGCCTACGGAATGGTGAATATTTTTGAAGAGACACCTGTTAAGTTTCCACTTCTGTGGGGAGGTTTAGCCCTTTCAGACTTTTTTTTTAGAAAACTGCTGAATTATACAAATGAAATTACAATAAAAAGATGAGCAAAGTTGCTTTGTATCCTACATCATAAATTTAAGAGTACAGGAGAACCTACCACACAGAAGGAATTGAAATAACAGCTACCAACAGTGGATTAACATGTACCTAGAAGTGTGTTAACTTGTCTGAGTTTTCCTTTTGCAGACTCATGGATATTGAGGGAACTTCTCCATTTACATTTTTGGGGCTGCCCTAACCGTACTTACCCTCTCATACTTACCAAGCAGTGGAATTGATGAAAATGACTACGTTTTTCCAGCCAGGTTTTGAGACTGTTTAGGCACCTCAGCGGCTTCCCAGGCGTCACCCGGTGCCCCCATCCCTCTTGCACAGATGCTCAAGGCAAGCACCCCACATATCTGGTTGTTAGATAGAGCCACCCTGAGCAAGAGCAGTGGGTGAGTAATGGAGAAGTCTTATTTTCCACTCATTTTGCTGTTCCGTATTTCCTAAGAGTGAGAGAGATTTATATCTACCTCGTGTTCATTTTTTTTGCTGAATTATTGCATCAGTTTGCAGGCACCAATCAGCCCCTAACGGCGCACAGGACGATGAATGAAGCATAGTCAGGACAGGCCACAGTATGCGAGGAGGACTCATTTGACGAAAAGAACCTGGTCTTTTGGGGGGATTGCACCTCGTCTCCTAAGGGCAGGCAAGAGGGTTCGCTCACCCCCTGGCTCTCAGAGGCCTCGAGCATCGTCCCGTGTTTGGCTGCAAGGTGCAACTTAGCTGCTGAGCAGCAGGACAGCCCGGGCACGCTGCTGGCACGGGAGCCTGCCCTAAGGAGGCGGTGCAGGGCTAGGCAGTATACGCACATACATTTACATATATATACACACACACATATGTATGAGGCAATTTTACACATGCAGTTTCATTACTGCCCATGCACAGCTTGCTGGAACAACAGTCTATCTAAGTGCAAACACAATCTCAATGTGCAACTAAGGCTAAGTTGTTTGAAAAAGATGCAGCTTAAAGCTGTTTAGGAGAGTAAATTAAGTGACCTTTCAGCAGGCGTTGCATCAGCAAGGTAAAATGTGATTTAGAACAATAAGTTGAATGGGAAGAAATGGGAAATCGTAGGAAGGTTTATGGATATTGTATATCCAACCTAAAGAAAACAGCGTCAAATGGAGGTCCATGAAATAGCAGAAAGTATCAGAATGATGATTGCTGCTATTTTCCTTTTAACTGCACCAGAGAGATGCTGAAGGACAATGTGCACTTCAGATGTGTCTTTTGTTTTGATTTCTGAGATGAGAGGAGGCAGTAATTTTAAGTAAGGAGTCTGAAAACACTTCAGAATATTCAAGCTGAAATAAACCAATATGTAGGTTTTATAACATGCAAAGAAGAGGCATTGCAGAGCTTGCTGTTTCTAAGTAACTGTCAGTACTGCAGTGAGGAAGCTTCACATGAATATTAGTTAGACAAAGACAAAATTACCACAATTTTGGTATCAGATTGACATTTCCCAACATAAAGCATTATTATCCATTTCCTGTCTTTATATTTGTGTTTCTACTAGAACTCAAGTGCAGAATCACACATGCTTAAAGCAGAGTAAATTCCAGTTAAATAGGATGACCCATCTCTCAGATACAATAATAAGTTTGCAGTAATCTACTGAATTCAAGATGAGTTCCAGGTTTATTGTGGGTTTTGTAAGGCAATTTCCTTGATTGCCTGCTGACACAGGGCCGTGAAATATGGTAGCAGTGTTACAAGAGCAAGGGATTCAGTTCAAGAGTGGGCTGAATTTATACCAGCATGGTAAGTAAGAGGGAGGAAAGAACCTGCCTAGGGATTCGTGGCTCTCCAAGAACTTTTGAACAGTTTGCCTATATTTTACTTTGGAAATGCGAGTTCAGTTTTCTGTGAGCAGATCCCCTCCTCAGCAAAATCACTGCCAGGTCTGGCAATAGTTTGCACCTTCTGAATAGAAATGCTGAAGACTAAAGAGGGGCTGTGGCAACTGAGCTTTAACCTGCACGTGGGCACAGAAAGGCATTTTGTCTGCAGCTTGTGCAAGCCACCTCTGTGATTAAAGAGTGGTCTTAGGTCCCAATGTAGCAAAATAAAGGTAATCACTCTCAATAAAACTGAAAAAACACAGTATATTTTAAGGTACTTTTCTTTCTTTGCAGCCTTGAGAAAAAAAGCTTCCTTAACATTACCATGCCAAGTCACTGCTCAAATCTAATTCTTAGTATTACTTCATCAATTTTTATTTCATTCTTAGTTTAGCGTCTGCAGACCTTTCCTTATTCTTGTCTGATGGCTTTTTTAAGAAGGAAAATGTAATCTTCAAGTTGACTGAATGTCAAGTAATTCAGTAATTAAAAAGTACCTTAAAACAAAATTCTTTTTTGATGGACTCTTTTTTTTGCTTTTCATTTGCCAAGCTGAGAAGGAGAGTCAAGAAAGGGGGGATGTCTTTATTTAAAAGCAAGAACTAAAAGAATTAATTCAAATTCGCTACTTGACTGCCTGATGATATCCGAATGAGTCTTAAGAGCTCCAGCCCTAACTTTTCCAGCAAAGTTAGCCCTGCATCCCCAGAGTAGCGCAGGATGCTTAGAAGCACTTGGAACCACCGGGCTGCATACATTTCAAAACTGGAAATACAATTTAGTGATCTGGAGAAACCAAAGAGAAACAGTCTGTGTAGATCAAAACTCAGTTGGGCATGAGCAACCTGAGCCAAGGCCTAGGCTGGTCCCGCTTTGAGGAGGGGGTTGGACAAGGTGACTTCCTCAGGGCCTCTGTTCTCTGGTTTGATTAGGAGCCCACAAAGGTTCATTTCATCTGCGTTTTTTAGGGTTTCAGCTGAGGGTTTGAGAGGCAGAGCCCACTCGGGTTCGACAGTGTTCTCAGGTAAAACTCTGAGCTTCACTGCTCCTCTGGCAGCTGCCAGATCTTTCAGATCATATAGCTGGCTGCAAAGCACCTTCCCACCCTGTGATGGGAACCCATAATAAGGGCAAAAATAAAGCTATTTATGTACAGACAATTCAATAAGTAAAACAAGGCAACATAATAAGTATTACATTTTATTACAATTTCAGTGATAACTCTCAGTAAAAAAGGCTAAAATCACCAAGAAATTGTGCATATCACGTTTCTTCTGATGCTTTTAATTCATGTGCATCACTACTTTGTTTGAAAACTTTCCTTGGTAAACCAAGTAATGCTTACGGGTGAATACTTAAACTTATGTAGCAGAATCATTGGTCCCATCTACAAATAAGAGCATATAAATCCTCTCTTAGGAAAGGATGCAATTTACAATTGGAGCATCAGCTTTATCCATCATTCAGCAAAAATGTAACAGGAAAGCACAGAAAAACACCGTAAACTTTTTTAGAATATTAAAGTTGCATTACTTTTTAATGAAGGTGATTCCAGGTAGAAAGCAAAGCGTATGTACACACGGAGAGCCTGAAATTACCGTACATCAGTGAACTTCCAGGTTTGCTCTCCAAGGCAACACTAATGAACTCTACTATTGTTTCGTATATAAGCTATAGTGAAGCAATTAGGAAGCCACAAGCAATAAATTTTCTGGGTTACTTAGAACAACCAATTTTGCCCACACAGTTTGCAAGTGTCAAACAATTTCAAAAACAAAACATCCAAAAAAGGTGAAGATACATAATGCATTTTTTGTAGATGAGTTATGTTTACTTATCACCATCAGCAAGCTTTTTAAAATAAATCTAATCACTTTTTAAGTAGCACAGTTCTAAGTGCACTTCACTTGCTTTATGTGTAATAAAAATCTACCTACAATATGAATCAGCAAGTGCACAAGATAAACTCAGCCTGCGGTTTCACACTGGACAGAAACTCCCACCATTATTATAAAGATAACCAAGCTTAAATCTCATCAAGCCCAGCTGCATGACTTTGATTATTCAGCATATTGACCTTGCTACTTGGCTATTTTACACTAGATTTTGGTGGTGTTATTTCAGCCTTGTACATCAAAGCCCAGGGCCATGGAGAAGACATGACTGAAAGACCCCAGAGTTTGTCTATCCAGCAGGGCCATGACTTCCATTGGGAAACTCCTTCAGCAAGCTGTTGTTGGACAAACATCCAACATTCCCTTGTTATCGGTAAGCTGCTTGCATCTCTCCTCCCTCGGGCTAGTTTTTCTGAGAGAAGAATTAAAAAACCTTTTGCCTTTTGCTGATGGACTTGGAGCTGAGCTTGCAGCCGGTGGCGTATCCCTCTCACCCCTGCTGCTTTTGCTACTTGTTCCGAGACCGAGACACTGGCAGGGCGCCTTAGTACCATAGGTCACAGCAAGCCGTGCTGGAGTCAGGGCTGAAAAACCAAGGGCTCCTTTCTGCTTGGCAGAATAGACAAAATGTGCTTAACGGTACTTGGGCAGCGGAGCCGAGCAGCATTCCCGAGCGTTGAGAAACCCTTGTGTCAGCTGTAGCGGCCCAAAAGCTGCTGGGAGTGCTGGGGACTCCCAGAGCCGGCAGAGACAACCACGAACACTCGGCCGATCCTCTTTAACGAAGGGTTCACTGACCTTCAGAGGCTGTCAGGCAGCGTTTCTGGCACCAGGTAAACCCAGGTTTATAGCAATCAGAAAGCCAAGCACAGCAAACCTCACCACAGCTTTTGCAATGGAGAAAGAAGCAAATTTCACCCATCCTACTCTCTTCATCTTGGCCTACTCAAGCAGGGTCAGCCACCATATCGCTGTAGAAGCGAACTGTAAAGGGTGAGGGAAATGCTAACAGCAGAGCAGGGTCAAGAACCAGCTCTAACTTCACAGCAAGAAATCACAGAGTCAAAACAGATCATACAGAAGTGCCTCATAGACTGTATCTTGAAAGAGATGCAGTCTCAGCACAGAGGCTTAAGACAGCTTTGACCAAGTTGTGCAGAGTCAAAGACTGTATCATTGTAAAGCAGCAACTTGGGGGTTGCGGCCTCTCCAAGCACTGAGGTGCTTGGAAGGTTACTGATACTGGTGAAATGCTTGGATACCACAGGGAGCAGTGCCACAGAAATGCCTATAAATACCGAATTCATATTTAAATGTTCCAATTGTGCCTTTGGGTTCTCTAAAATTGACTTGCTTTTAGTTTAAAGGAAATGCTTTTCAAATGAGGGATAGGAAGCAATGTCTAGAAGCGGCATCTTAATAAACGATAACACAAAGTCTGAGGCCTCTTGCTTAAGCAAGAGGTGGAGGACTCTTGTCTTCAGCTCCAGAGCCTTCTGAGCACAGAACCCTGCAGGGCAAAGTCTTGCTCTGTTCTCAGCAGACTTACCAAGTGCAAAGGGTCAAGGGCGGTAGCCAGCCCCATTTCTGGAATACTGCATTAGCACCAAGATTAAGGTCAATTCTCTATACACCTTGTTATAGAGGAAAAACTCTGTGTTTTTTTGGGTCGTGTCTGTAAGATAAAGGTATATCTGAGAACTAGGCAAAAGTCTATTGCTTGTTTTCAATTTCTTTCAAATTATCTTTCCATAACAGATATTTCAATTTGTCTTTCTACAAAGCAGTATTCCTAATAGGAAACCTTGACTACTTAAACAAGTCAATTTTCCAAGGACTGTAGGTGCCAAGTCAGAGCACCATTTGGAACTACAGTACAGAGATCCTAGACTTTAAAAGAAATGTTACCTCATGCATCATTTTATGTCATATTTGTAGAATTCCAGTTAATTTCTCTTAAAATCCAAAGCATTCTGTGCTGGAACTATCAGTCTGCTCTTTAACAAACACTTTGTTTTGCTTTAAACATCTGTTTTCTTTTAAACTTTAGAAAAATCAACAAAGGTAAAAACTTTGTACAGTCTCACTTTTAATGGTTATGATCAGTAAGTATAAAAGTACACGTTGCATTAAAATTGCGTGCTGCTTATGTATTTAACATAGAGAGGTGTATGTTTTTGCATTGAACGAATGATTTTTTGCATTGAACGAATGATCTATGCTTTACTTTTTCTGGATTTTTGGTCCAATATTGTCCAACAGCTTTCATACTCTAATTACTCTTAAGTAAAGTTCTAACACTTTGCATATGATTTTGATTGCTCCTGTTTTCTTAATTCTTATAATCTATTATGATCTAAAGTACTCCTCTTACTTGGAGTAAAGAAGTAAAAACACACCCCCTGTTGAGAAACACACCTCCTGGTGAGAAATTAATCCAACACACAAGTTGTTTTGGAATTATGAGCATGATGCTGCCAACTCCAAGGTCTTAACTTGAAGTTAATGAAATCCAAAGGTATCCATAAAACCATGTATGGTAAGCTCTTTATTTCTGCACAGGTGCCAAGACTTGGAACATGCTGTTTGCATGGGCAGAGTAGATTTTCCATAACAATCTAAAACCTTTATTACTCCCATTAAACAGACACTTTGTACTTAAAGGAGAACATGACTTGCATTAGGTCTCGGTAAATGATTTCTTGTCCTCTCATCCAGCAAGACACCAGAGGAACTCTTACAAAGTCTGGAAAACAAATCTTTAACTAAAAATGTTTAGGGTTTGATTTGGAGCAACATATCTCTTGGGAAGTCCTGAGTGACTGAACCCGGGCCAGTCTGAGCCAGGCAAAATGTTCAATATATGGCTAATATCTTAAATCTCTCTCCTAATACTAGACTTAATAGCTCTTTAGAAACAGTGACTTCTTAAGGTACAAAGATAGGGCTTTGTGCCTATCCACAACAAATCCCCAAGGAGTCTGCTGGCGTTCTTTACAGTAGCAAAGAACTACTGTAGGGTCAGAGACAAAGCCCTAAGAGTGAAGTTCAACTTCTTCACAGCATAAGTCAGATAACATTTTCAATTCTAGGCACATTGCAGATCTTCAACATCCTTTCTCCCTAATGCTCTGCCTGCTTTAGGGTCCCCAACCTTTCTCATTTCAGCCGTTTGGTTCCTGCCAACTTCATTTGTTCCACTTCAGGCATCCTTCCCATCCTCAGGTCTACTGCTCCATCACTGCTGCAGTCCAGAAGTGGCAGATCTCTGGCCAGAGCAGTCGCAGAGCTCTAACACTGACCCTGGAAAGCAGGACAAGGTCAGACTCACCATTATAGGGCTGCACTGTAGTGCCCTGTGAGTTGTGCACACTGGATTCCTTGCGAGCTGGTTGGGAGCAGCAGCTTGGGATTTTGGAGCAGAGATTGCTGAACTGGCTGGGGACACAGGAGCTCTTGCCACACACAGCTCCCATGCTCTCCAAACTACCAGCAAGCACTGTCACCATGGCTGGAGAAACAATCTGCTGGTATCTGGTCATGTCCCTGCCCAAGAAAACAGCAACCAGGAGCAAGAATGCCAAATGGGGCCAATAATATAATCAAGGCATCTAAATCAGAAAAAGTAATAATTCTGTTAGATACTCACAGGTGCAGCCATGAGCTACTGGCACCCAACACGACCATCCCACCACCACTTGCAATCAGCATAATCTGACATTGTGCAGATCTCCCTGCAGAGAGCTGGTCTGGCTTGAGGATGCAGTGAAAGATAAAAGTCACACACGGGGTTTTTGGAGAAGCGGCTCTGGCTGAGGAGCAGAGCCCAGCGCAGGCGCTCGGTGCCGTCCTGCTCTCGTAACGGCGGAGGGGAGCGAGTCCTCCCGGCTCGGAGGAGCAGAGCTTGTTTGAGAAGCAGGAATGAGGATTGCTCCCGTTCCGCTTATGTTTGAGCAGATTCACCAAGGCCAAAGAATGCAAACAGAAAAACATCACATGCAGTCAGCCTGGCTTTCTCAAACTAAGCTTTCTCTTCTGAGGCAACATAGGCTTTATGTTGGCTTCCCCTCCCCAGGCAGGAAAGGGTCACAGTGTAAATAAAACATTAAGAATTTAGCATGATGGCAATAGCATTATCAATTATCCATCTTTACATGCATCTTTAAAGGTCTGCTCTCCCTTCCTTCCTCTCTCCTCACTATCAGCAAACCTTCTTCTCAGCCTTGGAAGAGTGGCTCTTTCCTGCAATTTCTCCAACTGTTGCTCCATTATTAATGAGGACACTTTGCTCTTGCCTCCATGGGTAACTGAAATGTAATCCAGCTTGTTCTGTCAAAAGGCACAAACAGACAAGAAGAGAGTGTTAAGCCACAGCCAGATACTATACAAAACCAGAACAGTTCCCATTTTCTCGGGGTATTCCTTTAGTTTCCTTTCACTATTTAATTTTCAGCATGGAACAACTCATAGGTCTCAATGCACTTTCCTACTCCACAACAGTAATGACAGGTCAGTGCAGTCAGCCTGCAAGTCCCTTCTGGTGGCTGAGAAAAAGGAAACAAGGCCCCACACACATGACAGGAGCTAATAGAGCTTTGAGCCTTCAGAAAGCATAGGAGGGGCTGCTGGTGAAGGCAGCACCCCTAAGAAAGTCAGGCAGTAATTAATTTCACAGCTGCACCTCTACTGCAGCCGTGACCAAATAAACAGCCTTCCTATGTGTTACTTAAAAGGTGGGGCATTTGCCTGTATCCCATTAACAGCAGCGAATTTTCCCAGCAGATAGAGCTAGAGCTCCCAAATCTACGACAAAAAAATAAATATAGAGATTGCTCAGTGCGAGGCCTGGCCAGTGCAGCACCCACTGGAGCAGCGGGCTTGGAGGCCAAGTCCTGCTGGTGAGAATGCAGCCCCCGCTGCCAAACAGAACTGCCTTCCCAGCTGCTGCCCTTGCACCTGATGTCCTGCTTGGCCAAAGCACCGCTCCTCTCCGGGCTCTCCGTGAACGTGCCCCTCCGCGTCCGTTTCCACCCTCTCCCCATGGGGCAGACCGAGTGGAATGAAGCACGTGTGCATGAGGTGGCCACGAGGGAAAGGCAGGAATGCCTGAACCTTTCTGTTCAAAGGTTCCAAAGGTTCAAAGGTTCCAAAAGAACCTTTCAGCTTCTTTTGGAAGCTGTCATAGATCTGCTTCCAGCAACCCTAAGTATTGTTCCAGCTTAACCATGGCCTTTCCTCCCTTGCAAAATAACATTTCCAGCTATCTACCACCTCTCCAAAGGCTCTCGGTTATTTTGCTCAAAAGAGGTCTCCTGTTTCTGCCGTGATTTGATGAAGCAAACCCCAGCATGTCCGCGTGAGGAGAGCCCTACAGAGGGCTGCACTCATCACTAAACTCGGCAAACACCAGGGAGCACTCAACACTCTGAAGAAACGTCTGTATTAGATGTCTGTATTAGATACTGAAAGCAGCTATGGAGCATCCTGCCCTTGCTCCCTGCAGGCCAACCTGCCTGCTGTGCAGAGCAGCCCAGTGACACTCCGCCTCCGTGTTTCCCGGGAATGTCCCTATGAGGCCTGGATCTTGGACACACAATAATGGACAGTATGGCCCGTCCCTTTAGACAAATGCAACTTAATCCAAAGGAATAAACTTCTAACTACCTAAGTGGTTGTTGTTGTTGTTGCAGTTTTGAATATTCCCTTTCACCTTATTTTTTCATCCTGTTATTTAAGCCGGTCAGCACTGGCCCCAAAAGAGCAATTCTTCTGCCCCCCATAGCTAATATTGATTCAAGAGACAAGCTCAAGTGAGAGCAGAAACTTCTCCAACTTCTGCTTGCCAGCCTGTTGGAAGGAACACAGTCCTCCAAAACACAAGTGCTCTCCTGAAGCAGCTCTAACCCAGAAACCTACCTTGGTAAACAAGAGGCAGGAGGAAAAGCTTGCCAAAGGAG
Source organism: Eudromia elegans (assembly GCA_003342815.1). Lineage (NCBI taxonomy): Eukaryota > Metazoa > Chordata > Aves > Tinamiformes > Tinamidae > Eudromia > Eudromia elegans. The sequence goes on along the minus strand of PTEX01000280.1, from coordinate 474,914 downwards.
CGTGCCGGGAAGGAGGCAAGAGGCAGCCTCCCGCTCAAGTGGATCCCTTCAGCTCGGCAGAACCACTCCTTGAACAAAACAGACGGCTCTTCGGCTGCAAAAACAGAGGTCAAGATGTTATGCAATAATCTGGAAAAAAAAAAAGTGGATCTATTCAAGAGGAGGTATTAAGAAAGTTCACTGAAACCGTCTTAGTTCTGCCATGGTCATTGTGCTGCAGAGGCTGTTGTTTTTTCCACGCTAAAAACAAAGCTTATGATGCAAAAAGTAGCACTGAGAAACACGAAGAGAGCAGCAGCCCTCCAGTGAGTGCTGCAGTGAGCGGTGCCTAAAGACATAACCTGTTATGGTTACGTCCATAAATCCAGAGCAGCAGTTTACACTCGATGCATTCCTTTCAGCTGGAAAGGATCTTTCTCATCCCTGCAACTCAGGAACAACAGTACAGGCCGTAATAGAAGATTATTCCTGTATTTCTTTAATTTAAAGCACATTTAAATCTTCATAAAACATTTGGAGCTAGAACCAGTTTTTGCAGTCTGTAATAATGTAAAAATGAAATGCACTCTGTGCACCCACAGATATGATGATGAGCTTTTTAAAAGTTACCTAATTTGTTTTCAGACAATCTGAGAATTCAATCTCATTTGTTCTTAATATACATTTTTGGTATATTATGCTTATGTTAAGCTAGCATAAAAATAGCATTCAAGATTTTTACATGACATCTCAACCAAGTCTCTCGATCATGGAACTTATTTGCACCATAAAGACTCCAAAAGGCCAATACAGCAACTGAAAGTTTGGATGGATATAAGGACCAACAGATACTTTCAACAAGCAAAAAAATGATAGGAAGAAATACCAACCTACACTCGCAAGTTCTAATTCAAGATATATATGCAGATGGGCTACTCAACCTCCAGTAAGATAAAGAACTATGGCAAATTTCCCTCCTTGAAAACAAAAAATAAGGAAATAAAAACTCATTTCACAACACCCCACACATTTGCAAAACCTCCTTCGCATACCTGTCTGCCATGAACTTTCATCAACATGCAATTGCATGTAAGTTTCTAAACTGCTAAATGATGCTGCTGCCGGTATCTCTCCAGTATCTTTCATGACCACTAGATGAGGAAAAAATGTTTTGGTCTTGCTCCATGATTTACATTTAAATATTGTAAACATCTGTAGCTCCAAAGCGAAAAGCCAGTAGATTCCTCCTCATTTCTTTGAAAGGAAAATGCCCTGCAGGTACCACAGCTGGGGAGGAAGCATGTCATCCACTCAGGAAACAGCAGCAAAGCTGGAAAGTCTCCATGGGTTCTCCCTCGTGTCCCGCTCTTGCCTGCAGCGACATCTGCTGGTCCACAACCCCAGCCTTGATCTCCAAAAATAAATTCCAAGTCTCTGCAAAGTCACATAAATATTAAGAATTAGTACTAGCTGTAAACTGTAGATCAGAAAATGAACATTTTCGGTGAATATTCTGTGAAACACACACACACAAAAAAAAAAGAGAGAAAAATGATACAACCTCATATCAGATTATTACAGCAGTTGGTTGTTTATATACACACAAGATGCATGCAAGCATGTCACGTCTCTTAACAAGGATGGTGTCAAAATCCTGTCCAGTCCCAGTAAGCTGCGAATATTCCCTAAACTATCCAAATCTAGGAAGGAAAAAATGAAATAAATAACGCTGCCTAAAATTTACATTATATAATAGAATAATTAGTGCTAATTGTGACGGGATTAAATGATACCTCATTTATTTCATCAAGCTCTGGGCAAGAAGGTCAGGAGATTGTCAGACTTTAAGAAGTTTTTACAAGAGCATGCACTCAGGCTAACGTAATAGAGGCCCTTGCAGCAACTTCCCGCTACAGCAAACTGTGGGTAACATACCACTTATTCTTTGCATTGCTCAGATTATGGTTCTTCTTCCCAACAAATTTATGAGGAGAAATGTTTTTGGAATCCATCTGGCCTTAAGCCCATTAGTCAATACATCAACTCCCTCGGTGGTCAACTTCCAGAACATGCTCACTGAAGGCATCTGAAGGCTCACTGAAGACGTATAGATGCAGAGTCTGCGTAACAGGTTAAACATTTGATGACAAACAGAGCTCTGCATTGTGCACACAAATTAAGTGCCCCCTCTCCTACTGCCCCTTCCTTCCTTAATACCTCAAAAGGACATTTGAGCAGGTCCACCATTCGGGTGAAAAGCAGATTCCCACCTTGCACTCCTCCTCCCATAGTGGTACCTGGTGATACATCTTGCTGCTGTCACACAAACATAAGCTGGGCCAAGACTGGACCAAGCCACGACTCACGTGTTGGAAGGAGTTTGCCAGCTCAAGCCTAACACCTGCCCATCTCATTAGAGACCAAGCTCAGCCAAGCCCTGAGATCATGTGGGCCTCTGTTTTCCTCCACCTGGAGAGGTTGTACCCTTCCATGAACAGGGAGTGCCGGGGAATGTCTGCCCCTAGAGTCCAAGCTCTCTCCTACTAAGGAACCAAAGGATATTTCAGACAAATTGGCTCTCTTGGTACAATTAGGAAGTTGTGCAAGTAGTAACAGTACAGAATGCAGTGTGGTTGGTCAGAAATAGATATTTTCCTGAAAGCATTTAAAAGGCATGGAGTCAAATCACTACAATAGAAGGCAGCATATTTGTAGTTAAAATCTGAAAGTAGGCTGAGACAACACTAGGGGTGGATGCTTCTTTCTTTCCAGAAAGATAGAGCTGGATGTGAAACAGTGGTCAAAGCATAGGTAGAAAAAAGAGCTTAAAGCAAATGCAAGGTTTTTTTTTTTTCCTTCACAAAAAGGTTATCAATTGCAATGTCACAGTGAGTTTTGAAATCTCTGTGAACCTAGGAGCTCAGATATTACTGTATTTGAAAACCCGAAGGTGCCCATCAAAGTAAGCCAGATGCCAGGCTTTAGCTAACATGTTCAGCTTAATGCTTTGATCTAGAGATAGGGCAGCTGTTGGAAACCTGTAATTTACTCACCTGTAGACTCAGACACAGTGGGGAAGACAGCGGGCTAGGGGGAAGCCTTCTGACCTCTATTCCCTTCCATCATTTGCTTTCAACTTGTTCCTTTATTTTATTGACTACGCAAGTCTATTCAGTAAAATGCACCTAAAAGTTTAACAGCAGTTGCATCCATTAACTAACCCTAGACGGGGAAAAAAAAAATGTAGCTGTTCACTTTTTAAGTTAGGTAATTAAACTATGTAGCTTTGTAGCAAAAGAAGACCAAACCCCATTTTTTCTGCAGTTTCAGGTACTGAGGTTTCTGCAGAAGCAGTAAGCAGCTCAGAAATTTTCATATACCTTGTGCTCAGTCCCTATCACTCAGATCAACATTCATGCCCAGTATGTGAATCCCACATGCAGAATGATTGCAAGCCCAAGCCTTAAAAATGCTCGTTATCACACTACTCTGAACACTTAAAAAGATGTTGTTTAAGCATCATTTGCTTAATTTCAATCTCAAAGAGAAGACTTAACAAGAAGAAAACTTTCCTATCTAAGTTCAGCAAGTTGCATAAGTTTTAGATTTTAGTAAAACTGTAGTTTTACTTTGATAACAGTAATTCAGAGAATTTCTTCACTATCCACAAACAAGTGGCACGTTGATAATTACACGTTTTAAACACATTACGCTCTGCAGCTTTCATGAAATAACTCTCTTTAACAAGTATTTTGAAGTTAAAAACCACAAAAAACAAGACTAGGAAAAAAACCAAAACACAGAAAAAAAGTACTCCAAGATAAGCTGGTTTATTTTTCTTTCTCTGGGGTTCTCAGAACCTTTTCAATGTAACAGACAGGATAAAAGCTGTAGATAAGATGATAAATGTTATCACACTTAAGACAATGTTTTAGCTCTCATTAAGTGTGGCTAAAATACATTTTACAACATAGTGAATACACATTTATATTGTGTAACAGTCTTTCCCAATAAAAAATTAAGTTCACTTTAAAACAGGAGAATCTGAAATTCTGCATGCCGTTTCCTCCAGGATACTTGAATGAAAAGTAGAATTCACAGCCTCAACCCTTTTGTGTGAGAAGGTCTTTTAAAGGGGATCAGACGTTCTGTACCTGGCTGGCATTACAGTTATATCAAAACTCTCGCTAGTTCTCAGACTCATCTGTAGAGTACGTTTCTCCCTTTAAGATAGAAGTTTTAAGTTTTCTTTTTTGTTGCTGTTTTTGTTTAAGTTATGCCAGCACTCACATCATCTGACATATCAGGTATTCCTTTAACTTAAAACATATTTAACACTTTGAAGCAGCAATACAGAACCTACTACAGGAAAACTGCCACATGCAGTAGACTCAAACCTTTATGGTCTCCATAGAGGCTACCTGCAAGGATTAACATTTCAATGATAGTAACAAAAAAAAAAAAAAAAAAACCATGGAAGTGATACGTGCTTATTTCATATCAGCTATCACAAATGAAGACAGAATCCTGGGTAGGTTCCAGACTTGTGACCTATTAAAAAAGAACTCCCCTCCTATTAAGTACCTCTGCAACAACCCTTGCAAGAGGCTGAAAGGGCTAAAAAGCTGCTCTTCATTTTCAATGTAACACGTGCCTAGCTTCTAAATAAAAGATACTCATGTCTGAACAGTCCCCAAAGCATTAGGAAACATCTAGCAAACATTTCTCTTGGAAGCCAATGTCTCCCACGGCTTTATGCTACAACTGCAGAAGAATTATATCGCTTCCTAAGGCTCAATCACACAAATTGCTTCTAAACAGCACTGCAGAAGCAAGTCAGGATACAGTTAACTTCCTTCTACAGAAATTTCAACTTATCCTTATCTAATTAGCCTGAAAAACAGAAAGTCTGTTCATCTCTTGCAACAGTGTCTACCTTCTTTTAAGGAGAGAACCTGTAGTTTTTGGATTCCCTTCAGAAATGGAAACTGTAAATCTCCACAAAAAAAATACAAGCACCAAAAACAAAACCAAAAATTATTGGAAAAATTCTGACTCCATTATTCTTTAAGATTTGTTCAGTACTGTGGTTCAGACGTAAGCTTCTGAAACATGACATTCTAGCTGCCATAGACTTAACAATGTATCATCATCATATTTCAAAACAGCACAAATCTGTCAGTCAAAATCACTTGTTTACAACACAGTCTCTTGGCACACTCCGACAGGAATATTATAATGTCTGTCATCCTCAGTTATGAGAGTCACCACAGGCCAGTCCTCCTTTGGGTCATTTGGATAAAGTGTGATGAACTCATCAGTACTATATTTATACAGTCGATAGACTTGGATGGTGTACTGCAGAGTATAAGCAAGGAGAAACATTTCCACCTGCATCAGGGAAAAAAAGCAGAAATAAGAATTGTAAAATTAACTTCATCTTTGCATCATTTTTCTTAAAGCAAAATAATTTCTACCATTATGCAGTTTTTAAAGAAAATAAACACTTGAAGGAAAATACGAAAAATAAGAGAGAATGTGTATATGCTGGCATCTCCAGTTCAGTACCTCAGTTACTCTAGCAATTCTTAACTTGATGCCTAAATACCTCTTCTAAGATCCCATGCCTTTTAATGCAGAGCTCTTCAGACACAGCAATAGTACTATATCAAAAGCTAATTTGTACCAGACAACTCATTTCCCCATTGCCATAAAAATACAAAAAGGACGTTCACTTATAACAGTATTTAATCACACTAAGTCCCCAAACCCAACAACAAAATGTTTCAGGCCATGAGTCATTTAGGCTCTCTGAATTCCCCAGTTCACACAAACAGCAAAGTGCTCACTAAAAAAGTGACACACAGCACAGAAAGTGTGAGCAGAGAGAACTCAGGGCAAAACGAGAAAAATTCATCTCTGTTATAACAAGCACATCCTGTTCTAAATAATTCACACTGAATGTTGTTGAAATAAATATCACACCGGTTGGTAGATACCCTGTAAAATACTGCTTACTGACAAAACTGCACTGAAAAAAGTCACCACTGACAAGTAACGCTTGTTTAGTCCAGATTTTCCTTTTCAAATCATCAGTTCATGCAGTAAGAGCAGCCACCTCTCTCATCAATACCAGAGTTATCAGAAATTTAAGCTGACAGAGATGAGCAAAGCCGTACTGGCAATGTCTTAAATGATTTTTTTAAATGACATTTTCAGTATCTTTAAGAGTTGAGAACCACTGAGGTGAATTTTTGTTTGTTTGCTTTGCTGGCTTTTGGTGGCAAGCACATCACTTCTGCAAAGTTTGAGGCAGTAAGTGTCATTCGTTTATCAGAATTCACCAAGTGTATGTACTGTATAGGAGCTTGTCCTTCATAACTGGACAGTGCTGTGTTTCATCACAGTATTTTTACATAGTTTAATTAACAGTTAGTAGACTACATCTAGCACACAAAATCAGTGTTTAAAAGGAAAGCTTTCACAGACTCACCAACAGCTATTACATTTTGTCCAAAAAAGAAAGATCAGACCACATTATTAAATGGGGATTAACAAAAGCTGGATCATTTCTATCAACATTTCACACAGAAAATCCAAAACAAAAGAATAACATTATAAGGACAATAATCTCTCCTTACTTGTTCAAGCCCTCCACTATGACCAATTTGATTCAAGTGATTATGCATTAACTGACAAGGGTTGCTAGATGTATCCCGTGCAAACAGTAACCACGAGAAGACAGGAACCCTCCTTCCATTTTTATCATCATTGTATAACTCAATGGCTGTGTTGAGCATCAAAAATTTCAGAGCTTCATATAGGCTGTACTCCTCCTCCTCATTTTTAAACAATTCATCACAAGCTTCTTGTCTCTCATGAGCAGCCTTGATTTCACTGATATTCTTCCACTATAAAAATAACACACACAACATGAACCAACGGGAGCTGCAAAAAAGAAAACAGCTGTTAATTGTGAATTTTCAGTCTAAGCACTTGGAATTTAACTTAAAAATGTCAATTGTAAAGGCACTCTAGAATACTTCCACAGATGTAGCTCTGCCAAGCCAAGTTGGGTCAGTCTCATTTTTCCTCAAGTTAGCAAAGCAGCTAATCCTTGACCAAAACAAAAAAAGATGGAGATAGTGGAAGTTTGCTACAAGATAGCAAGACAAATACTGTCCACGTACTGTTAAGGCAGTAATAGCATTTAATCAAAAGACTATACATCACTCCTTAAAATTAACACAAGTAGTAACAGAGAAAAACACTGCAACGTTACATAAATTTCTTCACCAAGACCTGTCTAAACTACAGTAGTTTAATATAGAATCTATAGAAATTCCAGCATTAGCTAAACCAGGCAACAGAAGACCAAAAATTTCCACTAGATTTGAACAACTATTCTTTCCTTAATTTTTTGTGGTCTCCTGCATAGAGCATCCTTATGCAAAATTTACCACATTCAAAAAATTGTATTTCTTATTTGCAAGCGACTAACAGAATAAGAACTTTAAAAACTTTACCAACCTTTTTCCTTAATAGTATTAAATATTCTTTAATTTCATCACTTATTTCTCCCATCTTTCTGCCCAGTTTTTGTTTCAGTTGCCACTGCTTGATCCAGTCGTATTTGTTCAACAACTTCTCAGGGAGCTGCAAGTTGAAAGAAGAGAAGGCAGTCCAAAATCTTGAAAAGAAAAGCCACCACCTTAAACTTATTGAATCAATTAATTTCTATATTTTACACCTTAATATGATCTCTCATTATGTTATTCTGAGTCTATGTAAGACTAAGAAATGCATAATTGAACCCAACTGACTCTCTATAATTTTTATTGAGTAACAGTCAGAATACTAGTCTGTTCCTACCGCACAATCTAAATAAAAATTCAACACAAAGGTGTTGGAAATACTAAACATCTAAGACATTCATGGCCTTCCCTCAATTCCAACAGCAGGTGATGGTGACCATATGTGTGTGTGTGAAGATGTCAACTGAATCCTGAATCAACAGAAGATTAAAGATATGAAGGTCTTTGACAGATAATCCAGAAAAGTTGGTGGGGTACAAATTACTTGTATTACGTTTAAAAAGAAGAATCCAAAAGGGTAAAACGCTGACAGGTAAGTTACATTATAGTCAAGTTCAACTGGGAACTCAAGTGACTTGGACTCAATTCCATGTTGGTAGAATTACACTGTAAATCTTAAATAGGTAGAGGAGATAAAAATGGAACACTTCTACTTCTTAACTCTAAGTGATTTTGAGAAGTCAGCAAATAGCACAGAGAAATAAGATCACAAAATTATTAAACAGGTCAGAACCAATATTTCTGTCCTGCCAGGAGATCCAAGATTGACACTTACCATAGTAAAGTCCTCACTCTGCAGCCAGCTTGGCAATTGAGTAGCTTGGTTTAATGCCTGGAAGAGAGTTGCTCTGAGAGCACAGTAGTTATCACCTCGTACTCTCCTTATAAATGCAAATTTTTGAGAAACTGCTTCATATCCCTAAGAAAACACAAAATCCAACTGTTATTAAAATGTTAAAAGACTTTATGCTATAGATACCTGCCATCGGGAAGACACAGTGAAAAATATATCTTTTTTATATATCTTTTTATATATCATATATATATCTTATATATCTTTATATATAAAATATATCTTTTTTTATATCTTTTTCACTGTGTCTTCCCGATGGCAGGTACCTATATTCAATATTCCAGATTCAATACCAAGTGATAGGGCAAAAAGAATTTGACCCTCTAGCCATTTTGAAAGTTCAGATGCTTCTATTTCACAAGTCATGCATGGAAAAACAAACAAACTAAACACCCCAAACGCACCCTACCACAGTCCAGCTGAATAGCAAACAAACAAGAAATAAAAGAATAAAAGAATATAATATATAACTGGTCATGGCCTTTGTCGACTGCAGAATAGAAGTCTCAGTGAAATCTGCATAGTTACCTTTCAAAAATGAAAATAAGCATATAAGCATACAAATTTAAGGCTAAAAACAAACCATTCTTCCAAGAAGTTTCAGCAATAGTTTAGCCACCCACTTGTCATACAGTTTCTTTCTCCCTCAGGGAAAAATCTGTGTTTACACTGAAATACCCTGACACATGCCTCAGCACATTTGTCTCCTCCCTGCTGTTCCCAAATGTGTCATTAAAGAAAAAGCAGTGTTGAAATAGAACAAGTGAAGTTTGGTGCATCTCTTCAGTTGACTTGAGAAGATCCACAGCCCTAACTTCTCTTCTCTTCCTTCTGCAAGACAGTTATGTGCTCTGCCACTTGAGCAGACAATTATCATCACCATTTTTATGGCAACAAACCTACCATTTTTATGGCAAAAGCACAAGTTCAAAACTTTGTAACTGAAAACAGTAATGAAGAATTGTATTAATCAAAATCTTACACTCAAGTAGCTTTACTATCAACATGTTTTCCCACAGGAAATCACCTTGAAAACATTTAAGTGAAAACAGTAACAAAAAATAAGAACAAGATAAAACCCAGAACTTGTACCTTATTCATTCTTTTTGCTACTGGTGTATTTCCTCTCCATTCTTTTATGCAGTATTCCATGATGTCCATTTCAGGTGCAATGCTTAGTTTATTTTCTGTCAGTATAGAAGACACAGCATTATACAGAGAACGGTGAAACAGGACAATAGAGAAAAGCATCAGAATTTAAATTTCTAAATACATACTATCAGTTTAAAATAAAAATTATGTCAATTGACTAAACTGACACTGTACAACCTACAGCTACTAAATGATTTCGGTATCAGAGGGAAGAAGATCTCCCGGCTCTTAAAACCACAACTGAAAAAAATGATGACAGTCCAACAAAAGGGTGAACCCTCTACTCTTCCCACCCTGAAGATATTAAAAAAAAAAAAAAAAAAAAAAAAGGAAATTTTCTTAGAAATTGCAGAAAAGTGTTAAATGAAGATCACTCTCTTCTTCCTTTGTGATACACATATATACAGAAGAAAGACAAAAGATCTTTGTAGGTCAGAAGCAATGGGAGAAAGCATGGGATACAGTTTTCTCTTGGACTCCCAAGAGCCTTCATTGAGAGTAATAAAGTTATCATGGGTTCCTAACAGCAGTTGTTTCTGTAATAACTAGGAAGTGGCAATTCTCAAGCACACTCGTAAGAAAGGCTGTTTCACTACTCTACGAAGGACTCAAGAACTCTTGAAACACAACTATAGAAAAGAACAAAGGAAAAAGTATTATAATAGCAAGTAATTTTATGTAAAGTTGATTCTTTTGAATAAAGTTGATAAATAACTTCTATTGCAGACACAGACATCAGTGCATTAAAAAATATTTTGGAAATGAAGGTTTCAGATCATCGCAAATAAACGTCATTGTAATATTGCACTTGAAATGCCAAATAAAGGTTGAATGTACCTGAAGAGCTGGTCTCATAAAGAAGTAACATTTTTTCTCTCTCTATTTCTTCTGCATCACGATAAATGTCCTCCTCACTGCAATAAAATTCACACTTTGTGTAAAACCACAAGTATTGTTGTCAATGACCTTTTCTCCCCTTCACTACTAAAGTACTGATAACTTTCAAAAAGTCTGATCTGAACTTCATGTGACCTCAATTTTATAAATTTTCAAAAGTCCAACCTCCCCACCATAAATTCCCCAAAACAATCAGATATAAGAGGGTTTTTTTTATCCTACCTTTTTTCTTAATCTATGACAGGTATTTTGGCAAAGAACCACTGCCTGAAATTCTGCTCTACTATTTGTAGGAAGATTAGAGAAGAATGAATTCTTCTTTATGAAGAATTTCAAGAATAATAATTTTGTAAATATTCTGAGGAAAAAAATAGTAATTTGGCATTCACAGCAATCATGATCTTAACTTACTTATAGACTGAAAATAATAATAAGTTCTATAAAATATGAAGAACAAGCCCATCCTCCAAACATGAGAAAATATTTCCACAGGGAAAAAGTTACAACCTCAGAATTACATCTTTAGGATGTAATGAACAAAAAGTGCTCAACTGTTTAAAGTAACTGAAGTCATTTAAAGATATTCAGTGCAAAACAGAGTCCACGTTCCTTTAGTAGATATTACCTCATCTTATTTCTGGGAGCTGACAAAATTAGCATGACAGCACTTGTTTTGGTGATTAATATTCAGTAGAAACAGAGTACTGCAACAGTTTAACTGAACTGTTTTGAAATCAAGTTAGGTAATCACAGGCAATCCATCCTCACAGCAACTCTATTTCATTCAAGAATATAAAGCACACCTTGATATGGTACTAGTCCAGAAATGATTCAGTTAAGTAAATCTGTAGAACCAAGAATGTAGAAACTACAACCTTTCTCATCAGCTTCCACTAAATCATTTGACAGTTCAGAACAAAGTAAAAGCCTCACTCACAGACCAGTCCATCCCTGCAGCGCTCACAGCTGCTGGCCAAGTTGTCTGGCTTTCTCGGATGCCTGCACTGCAGCTTCCCTCCTGCCATCGCTGGGAGCCAGGCCCACCTCCATGCACACACTTCTGGGCTGAGTCCAAGGAGCAGTTTCCTACTGAGGCAGGCAGGACTAGGATCTTCTCCTGCTCCCCACACGAGATGCTGCTCCTGTCTGTCACCTGCTCTCCATGTGGGAAGACCTCTTCTTGCCAGCCCTTGGGCAAAGGGCTTAAGTGTGTGAGGGCCCCTTGGAGATGGGAGGTGCCTCCACGTGGGGAAGCAGAGGTAGCCCTTTCAGCACTGCTCAGGTCACAGCTAAACTGCTCCTTCATACACAGGGACACCCCCCTCCTCCTCTTCCCTGCCACCCTTCCTGACAAGCTCGAACCTGTCTGTCGTAGCACTCCTGCCGCATAAGCTGCCCCACCACATCTCAGCTACTCCAACGCAGTTGTATTTGTCTGGATCCTCTCTCCAGCAGGCCTGGATTCCCACAGCCATTTGGCTTTCAGTTGTGGAAGCCAAGCCTTTGCAACACCAAGGCATAGCAACACCAGGTATGAAGCCCAGGAATGACCCTCAGGGCCTTTTGCTCCTCCTCCTGATCTGGCAGGATTCAAGGGACACTAGTTGCGCCATTGTGGTCCCGCAGCCCCCAGAGCCATCACAGAGCCACAAAATGGTTGATATTGGAAGGGACTCCTGGAGATCATCTAGGCCAATCCTCTGCACAAGTGAAATGGCCTACAGCAGGTTGCCAGGGCTCCATCCGGGTAGCTTTAGAGGATCTCCATGGAGGGAGTTTGGGGGAAGGCTCCTCTCCCTTGACCTGTTGGCAATCCCAGGAAATCACTGGGCTTCTTGGCACACTGCTGGCTTATAGTCAACACTGGGATACATCACTAGCTACAGACCTCCAACTAGACTTCGTGCTCCTGATCACAACCTTCGGAGCACTGCCATTCAAGCAGCTTTTAAGCCATGTCACTTACCCACTCACATGGCCCATACTTCTTTAACTTGCCTATGAGCATTTTATGGGAGTGTCAAAAGCCCTGCTGAAGTCAAAGGGAGCAACATTTACCACTCTCTCATCTGTCCTGCCCAGGCACTCCATCAGAGAAGGCCATTAGGCTGGTTAGGACTTCTCAGAAACTGAAGTGAGTCTGGCTGGCCTCTAGTTCTGGATCTTCCTTGTCCCTTTAGAGGGACACTGGTTTTCTTCCAGGCCTTCAGGCCCTCTCCTGATTGCTGTGACCTTTCCAAGATAATTTGTGACCTTGCAATCACATCCAGCAGTTCCTCAGCAATTGCTGGTGCATTTGGGTCTGAGAACTTCAGTATGCCCAGTTTGCTTAGAAGATCCCTAACCCAATCCTCTTCTAGCAAAGGAAAGGCTTCCTTTCTCGATCCCTGCTGCTCTCCCGACCCAGGAATCCCGAGGGACAGCCTTACCTGGAAAGACTGACATAAAAGCAGCATTCAATACCCTTTCCTTTTTTCTATCCTTTTTGCTCCATTCAGCAGCAGGCCCACATTTTCTCCCATCTTCTTTTTGTTTCTGCTTTATTTATTCTTCTCATTGTCCTTGACATCCCTAGCCAGATTCAACTCCACATGGGTCTTGGCCTTCCCAGGCCCATCCCTGCATACTTGGACAACATTCCTGTGTTCCTCCCAAGTTACCTGTCCCTGATTCCGTCTTCCTTCTTGTATTTGATTTCACTTGAGTTTTGCCAGGAGATCCTTGTTCATCCATGCATATCTCATGCTGCCTCCAATTGACTTCTTGCTCACTGGGATAGATTCATTAAGCTTAGAGGAGATGCTCCCTGAATATCAACCAGCTTTTTTGGACTTCTTTTCTTTCTAGGGCCCTATACACAACATTCTTTCAAGCAGGTCCCTTAAGGGGCTACAGTTTGCTCCCCTCAAGTCCAGTATTGCAATTCTGCCTTTTGCCCTGTCCTCCTCACAAATTCCTGAATGCCACCCTCTCATGGTCACTGCAGCCAAGGTTGCCCCAACATTCCCACCTCCGACTACCCCTTCTTTCTTTGTAAGGAAGTGGTCCAGCACTAGCAGGATGACTGAAGTCCCCTAAGAGGGTCAGAGCCTGTGAACATGTTGTTTATTCCAGCTGCCTGTAGAAGGCCTCACCTGCTTTTTCCCAGATCAGGAAGCCTATAGCAAACACCCATAACAGCATCACCCATGTTAGTCTGCCCTTTAATTGCTACCCTTAAGCTCAGCACTGTAGCTGCTCTCTCACACAGAACAATTCCCTTTCTTTTCTTCTCTGGCCTGTCCTTCCTAAGCAGCCTGCCTTTACCCATATATTGCAGCATTCCTGTCAGGTGAGCTATCCCAACATGGCTCCACAATCACAATGAACTCACAGTCCTACTACCACACACAGCTCTCCAGTTCCTCCTGTTTATTCGTCATGCCACATGCCTCTGTGTACAGTCACTTCAAAGAGGCATCTTAACCGTGGATTTCCCAGAAAAAGTGCAGGAGGCTTCCCCATGGTCTTGTTTTGTAGGCACTTCATTGCTTGTCGGCAAATGCTTGAAACACCACCCCCAAATCTAGGCCTGACTTGTTGATTGCAGGGTCTCTACAACCTACCCTCCCATCTTTTCTAGTTTAAAGCCTTCCTAATCAGGCAGGTAAAGCTTGTTGCCTTAGATGTGTGTGGCTCCCTTAGTCAGGTCAAACTCATCTTTCCCAACCAGATGTTCACCTTCAAACAGGGTCCCATGATACAGGGTCAAAGAAATCAAACCATTGCTGCCATCATAAGCTGTGCAGCCAACTGTTGATTCTCTTTCTCTCCACTCCTCCTTGCACCCGTTCACGTCACTGGAGGGATTGAGGAGAAAACCATCTGGACCCCATGCCCCTAACAATTCCTCTTCTCCAGAGCTCACTGGTCGCATTTGATACTATTCAAGTTGGCCTTGGCAGGATCAGCAGTGCCCATATGACAGAGGGGTAGAAAAGCTTTGGCAGTTTCTCCTTAGCACCCCATATCCTACCTCTGGCAAGCAGCTAACTCTCTAGAAAGGAGGTCATGTTAGCCTCTGTCTTCTCTGGCCTTCAGGAAGAGCAAGAGCCTTCCTCCTTGTATGAAGAATCACCAGCTCCCAGCCTTTGTCTTCCTTGCAGCTACCATTTACTGTCCCCCAAGGCACACTGCTTGTGTGTCTCCACTGCTGATGGAAACGGGTGCGCTTGAAGCTGCAGGGTCTCTGAGAAGATGCTGCCTATGGCTTGCTTGTCTGCAGCCTTCCTTCTCCTTCGCACAACTCACAACTCAGCAACAGCCACCTTCTGCAGGTGCCAAATTCTACACAGAATATCCTGGGCTTTGTGCATACAAAAAAATAACAAGCAAAATTATCATGGTAAATAGGGAAACAAGCCATAAGGACAGAAAAATAAGTAGCTTTATACTAGCAGACCTAAACTCCCATGATTTAAAATACTGCACATGAAAGCAAAATCCAGCTTTTCCAGTTCTTATTATGAAGGAATGAGCACTGTTCTTTTTAATGCCAAAGATTAAACTCACTACTATTAATTGCTTAAGTGAGATCATACATTTTATCAATAAAAAATACTACGTGCTAAATATACTAATTGCATTAGTACATTTAAATAGTAGCATTAGTATATTTTAAAATTCACAAGCTTAAAGAGCTGTAACTGCACTTTTGCCAACATATGAAATTATATAAAGTATTCACAAGTTTAAAACCAAGCTACCCAAGTTAAGCACATTAAGTTCTCTCAGTCCCCAAAGCTCTGCATCCTACCTGCAGGGGCTTACTACCACAGCATTTGATTTGTTTGGGAAAGAGGGCTCCTATTAAATAATAATAATCCTATCTCTTAGCATGATTAGTCAGCTTTCACAAAAGGAAACTAAAGATTTGAGGTTTATGCATATTTAATTGAGACACTGGTATATAGACCTATAATTTCGCTAATATTCAGACAACCACCACCTCTGCCAGAAGTCAAAGCGCCCCTTCCTACTCGAAGGGCTGCTACTGTAACAACATAAGATGCTCACCTGTCCACGGACGACCCCATGGCTGAGAGACTGCTCCACACGGCTAAGTCCACTGCACAGCTTCCGCAGGCATCCTCTCGTGCCGTAGGCGATCTAACCGTCTCGGCGGTCTCCGGCGCCCGTTCCGCGGCTCCTTGCGCACTCGCCGATCCCGGCTCCTCGCGAGGCCCGGGGGCCTCCCCGGCGCGCGGCCTCCTCGGCGGCGCCGACATCGCGCCCGCAGCAGCGCTCCCGCGCTCCCTCCTCCGGCGCCGAGCGGCACCCCGGCTTTGCGCAATTCGGAAACACACGAGCAGCACCTCTTGTAAGGGCGCACAAGGCACAGCTTTGGAAAGCTACGGTATCTACAGGCTAAAGTTAAGGTGTGGGGGGAAGACCTTCCACAATCCTCCCTAGAGGTTCTCCCGAAACTCAGGACATGCCCAGACACGAGATTGTCAGGGATATTTTTCTCACAGAGGCGGCCGCGGCACTCTCACCTCCGCAGCCCGCGGAGCCCGGGGCCGGAGCCCGGGGCAGCCGCCCCGGCCCCAGCAGGGACCTCCCACAACGGCCACTCGCGGCCGCTCATGGCCGCCCCCTTCCCCGCGGAGCGCGGCCGCGCACGCATGCGCGGCGGGGCCGCGGGCGGTGCCAATGCGGGGGCGGGGGGAGACGGGGCCTCCCCCCGGGCTCGCAATGGGCTCCCCCGTGGCGCGGCCGGCCCCGCCCCCGCGCGGGCGTTAACGGCCGCCGTGACGCGGTGGGGGTCGGTGTGTGGATACAGAGCGTGAGGTTTGTCGCGGTTAGTTGGTGCGTTAGTGAGTCGGGTTTAGCTGCTAATAAAATAATGTGGCCCACGAACCTGTTATTAAACTGCAGCGCAGATAGATAGGGAAGAGCAGCTACACCGAGAGTATGCGGTGGACCTTCTGAAGGGAGGTTAGGCCCTAAATGTGTTAACTGTAGCCCATACTGTTCAAAACAGGGAACACTGCAAAGAGTGCCAAGGAACAAAGACGTATTTTGGTAGAAAAAAAAATGCCCATTTAAGTGTGAACGTTTTAGGAGTTCACTTAGCAGTACAGCCTGAAAATGATGGAAAAATGAGTCTTTGTCTTTACGGAATTTACTTCCCCTCCTAAGTGTACTTTCTCTGAATAACACAAGTGAAGATAGAAAGGGAGGAAAATAATTACAAAATTGCTGGTAGTAAAAGAGTTTGAGCTATCACAAGGTAAGACACTGTACTTAGAGTATCACACAGTTTGAAAAGAATATTTCTAAGGTCGGATTGAGATAGTAGGGCTTTATATAAAAAGATAAAATGATAATGACAGGTAATCTACAACATTATTAAGCTTTAAGTCACCAGATATGTTTGTGGACAAAAGGGTTTTTTTGTGATTCTTTAAACCTTAGAACACAAGAAAGTATTGTTATAAATGGTTGGAGAAAGAAAAAGAGCGTTACCTTATTTTTTCAGAATCACTGCTCTTCTTTTCCCGGCTCGAAATAGTATTGGACTCCTCTGGACAGTGATGTTGCCTCTCAAAGGTCTCTTTCTTTGAGTAACTGTTCAGCCTACCACTTTGTCTCAAAACATCTTCTTTCATGTCAGCAATTTCAGCATTATTCCTCTTCCAGCAGCCATTCCACTTAACATATACCAAGCTGTTCCCCATTTTCCTATAAGCAAAATAATTTATATTTAGAGGCACATGTGAGTCCTGTCTTAGATGGCCCCAGTTGTTATTCAACATCATGGAGAGATGCTTTTACTGACCTCTTCACAGCTGTTCAAAAAACTACAGAGCAGAATAATAACTCAATAGGCCTTTATAACCCAGGAGAAGTGGCAATCTTGGCCTAATTTGTTCTGCTGACCAGAACAGTGTTTTATAAAAATGACACTGAGAAAGATGTAGCTGAGGTATCCAAAGAAAACTGCAAATTCTACGTTCTTTTTGTAACCATTTCCTTGTAAACAAAGTTTCTACATAGCAATTTGTACCCTCTCTCAAAAAAAAAATATATTAAATGAACACCTTGCTCTCGTTACATTTCAGACTATGTTAGGTTGATGCTTGCCATGTGAACTTAAAATAATGTGTGATTCATTTCCTTACAAATGGGGACTTATATCAGTCACATGATTTTTTTTTCCTGTTGATTACAAAAAGGACAACACTAGATACTAAGAGGGGTGATGTTCTTGTATAAACTTTATGTTTTCATTAAGTGGAAGAAGTTACCTAAACATAGCACCACTGAATGTATCAATGCAACGGAAGACTTTGTTCCCTCCACGAAGCCTCCCCCACAAGAGCTACTGAAAAATAGTTTGGTCTCTTCAAATTAGTGGTGTTCTATAATAGATTTGATAAAGGTAACTCAGGAAAGTGTCTGCCAGTTCAGTCTTTATGCAAAATACTTCTAAAATGAGGTTTCTCCATTCCTTTTCCAGACAGTACACTGCAAACTTGTGTGAAATTATTTTCCTTAGCATAAGATATTTTTAGGTGGACTATTGATAGATAGTATCTGGAAATAATTGAAACTTCCATGACACATTTCACAAGATCAAGTGTGGCAGAAGACTTGCGTTAGTCATTGCATTCCAAAGTAGAAATTTAAAAAATTATTCTAGCTTGCTGACAAAATACAGTTCCTCAGGGACCGAATGGAGCAGCCATTGAAGCACCTGCAACAACACTAAATAGCACAACATTGAAGGAAAAAGTCAAGCATAATGAAACTTCAGTAAGATTCTAGAATATAGCTAGAATGCTATAGATAAAAAAGGTGGTTTGCCTTGTTTAAACAAGTGACACCAAGTCCAAAAGACAGAAGAAATCAGGCATAAAATAATGAAGTTTTCTTCCAAAGAAACATGCAAGTGATGAAAAGCCTTTTCTTTTCTGAAATAATTCTATTTTGTAATGTGCATATTCAGTTCATTATTCTAATAGATATACATAATTAAAAATCAGTCTGTTTGCTCAAAATATTTAACATTTTAAACAACAGATTTACATAGCTTAATAATAGCTTTAGCTGAAGCAACAAGTGTTTACTTGTTCTTTTTATTTTCCACAGATGCTCCCAGTTTTTTTTTTATCCTGCATTGAAGTTTTAGCTGTTTTAATCATAGTTTCTTTGATTTAGAGCTCAGGAAAAATAAATAATCACTAATATCCATGAATAATGCTGTTTTCCAACAGAAAGCAGCTATCCTTTGAAAAGCCTTCAGGGTAGAGGTACTTTTACCTCGTTTTGGCATTGCCAAGTTATAAATTTATTTGAGCAAATTAGAGAAACAGAAATCGAAAATCTACAGATATTAAGAATCTCCACAGGTGTCTGTTGGATTTCTGAGGTTTGGAAGGACAAGTCTGATACACTTAAGTCAATTAAAAAAAAAAAATATCATTGCCTCTTGGCTTATGTTTGATCTATGAATAGCTCAAACTATGCTTTTCACTAACTCTGAGGACTGGGTTCTGCATGAAGCATGGTGGCTGTAAGCTTTCTGTTGAAGAGAGATTTTTTTATCTAAACTACGTAAATCAGAAAACCTCTTTGACCAGAGACTAGAAGCTAGATCTTCCTTTTGCCAGGCAGTTGGAATAATAGTCAGACAATAGACTCCACCTCACCTGCCTGATCTGTCTGGTCCCAGAAATCTATTCTAGTTCTTCTTACTGCCATAATTGCAAATGGAAACACTGTATTGCTTCTGTACCTAGAGGAGATTTTCAGCCTCCTGTCTGAAAAAATCAAAACCAATCTCAATCCTCAGCCCCAAGCTCATTTAACCATATGCACCAAGAACATCATGAGGAGTACTTTGATCACACAACCAATATTTAGGCAAGAAAACATCTTTGGGATACTGATTCAACTTACTGCATATCGAATGGCTCAAATGCAGCAGCCTTCACTACATAGGGCTTTGTATACGAGCCCGGACTTTGGTTTCTTGTTGACATGGAAATTATTAACACTGTTATAGAAGACATTGCTCCATTTATATTATTGCTATTTAGGATGAGAAGAGGGAGTATTCTGTATGGTTTGGAATGTTTAGACTGCTGTAAGTATTTTTAGATATATGGTTCATTTAATCTTTGGATTAATTTTGTACTCAGTTCTATCTGGAAGAACTTTGGCATCATTTATAAAGTTCCAGAGAGATACAGAAGTTTCTTGTAATGCCACAGATCATGTTTTGCAGCTCTGAAATACTTCAAGGATAAAACTCCTGTATTTGTTATCTTGTGGTGAAGGAAACTAAAGGTAACTAGCGACTCAGATGTTCTTACAAAAAACAAACACATCTAACACAATGAAAAGAAAGTTTTGATTGATTTTACCTTGTTTAAAGCATCTTGGTGCTTGCTTGCCAGCAGCTCTCTTCTTCTTCACTAACCTAACTGTAGCACACTACTTGAAAATTGCTCCAAAGTTTTCAGGAGCACAAATAGAATACCTTGGGGTGATCGGTTCTGCTTATGACTATGGGGGAATACCATTCAGAAAAAAATAGGTGGGGAAAACCCACTGGTAAGAGCAAAATGGGCAATACAGTATCTCTTACATATATCTGTAATTTTACATTATTGGTGGTTCTTGTTTTGCTCTACTATCACATAAATTGCTAGATTTTTTGCAGGAATGTTCTTAGAAAGATTTATCGCCTACCTTTTATATATACGGGTTTATATATGTGCTTTCACACTCTGCACCTTTAAATTTTACAAAGTGAGCTCTAAACTGGCAAAATGCTGCCTGCCAGGTGAAAAGTGCAGTTCTACTGTGCTATGTTCCATTAAACAACTGATAAAAATGCCTAGTTTGTGGCTTTGATGTGGTCGGGTTTTTTTAGTCCCATAAACAAAGCATATGTGAATCGTATCAATATAAACTATACCTTCTTGATAGAAATTATGGCTACTTGCCAATTTTCACTTTTTTTATATATATAATACCAGTTGAACTAAATACAATGTAGTTTTCAGAAAAAAAAATATATAAAAGCAGCTCTAAAAATCTGCTTCATGTTTTTTCTGAGCAAGATTATGATTACCCACCTCTAGTATTAAGTATTTATTCACTTTATGACAATGCCTTTATTCAGTTTTTAGCCAGCTTGCAGTGTAAGTTTAGAATTACAGTTTGTGTTCAAGATCCTAAACCTGCTATGTTTATATATGTATTTATTGTACTAGAAAGACGGAAAAAATGAGTCTTGTTTTCCTAACATCAACAGAAAAAAGTAACTTTTTTGCTTGTGCAAAACAGTGTGGTTGCTACTACTTCTGCATAGTTGTCCCCAGCTAACTTACTTATTTCTAGATTAATGGATCTGTAATGAAAAAAAAGGCCCAGATCTGAACCTGTCCCCACAACTGATGTGATCCTTGGTACCATTTTGTGTATAAAAATATACAAATGTTTATGCTACAAATTATATTTGTAATATTGTATATTTTTACCATCAGGCAGTCATGACTCAGAAGTCCTCATTCTTCACTACGTTCACTAATTCTTTTTTAATTATATGACTAGCAGCAAGGACAAGCTCTAAAGGTAGATTTCAATAATGAGGTTGTACTCAAATCACCGAGTTCACATTCATTCCATTCAGGCTGGCTGGCTCTGTTGTCTAAAACCGATTCTATATCCATGCCTTTTATCTGTTGACTTCTGAAGCTACTTGAACCCCTGTGTGAAACACACCATGAGTTGGATCACGGCATGGGGCAAATACCTGGACTTTGAGCTATATTACAACTTCTGGCCTGCAACCCCAAGCTGTTGTTCCAGGGGAAATGTTTGCTAATGGGGTTTGCTAAACACTCAGCTGAGAGGCACATGGTCGTTGGCAGGGCGAGATGGACTGTGAGGTAGGTGAAACAGCAAAAAAAAAAAAAAAAACCCAAAAAAACCACAGCATGGAGGTGTCACGACAAGTTGTCATTATGGAATCAAGCAGTGAGCCACAATGCTGTGCTTGGGGAGTTCGATCTGTCCATCACTTTTGTCAAGCTTTCATGACCTCTCAGTGTAAATAAAAATCATGCACCATCAATGGGATCATACTTATTATGGAGATGCAAACAAGAGAAACTCCTCCAAATTCTGCTGGCAAATCAAGCAATTTATTTGTCCCTATCTGCATATAGCTACTTTAAAAAGAGAAAGAAAAAATGCCTGGTGTAACTAATGAAGTACTGGATATTCTGATGTTCCTATAGCTCGTGATAATCAGAACTCCAAGTAAGACCGTTTCTGAAGGAATCCTCATAAAGCAGATAAGGAAAATGCAGAGTGTGGAAGTTTAGACATCTAGAATACAAAAAATATAGGAAATACTAGTCTTTAATGATGGTGTCAGTTAATTTGGAGAATTGACTGCGTAGCTTCTTTTCTATTTAAAATTCTATTTTAATTGTATATCAAAATACAGGTAAGCAAAGACTCTACAAATATGCATTGTCCACATCCATCACTCTTTAAACATAAAACAGAGGCATTTTTTACCTTATCTTGTTTTTCTTATCTTTTACTTCTGAGAAAACTTCCAACTGTCTCCATCCTTGTGAACCCAAATCAGCCTAATACCAAGCTGAGCTGTGCTTATTCAGTCATCGCCTTCTCTTGCTGGTGCATCCTCAATGTAGTCTGACATCTTCTCTGTCTTTGCTTTCGCTTTCCCTTTCACCCCTTTTGGTGGCACTCTGCTTGGGAAGTGCCAGCATGGCTGTCTTTGGCAGGGTGCTGCACTCAGCTGCTGCTGCCAATTCTTGGGAGTAGAATGAAGCAGGAAACAGAGAAGCCAGACTGTCAGGTCCACTCCAGGCAGGGGGCAGATGAATGCCAGGCACATCTGCTTAAATGATCTGAAGCAAGCAGAGCAAAACCAGCTGTAATGTGGTTTCTGGCTCCCGGCAGCAGAAGGCTAAAAGGTAGTCCTGGCTACAGCTCAAGACCACTTAATTTTCCCCCTTTTAAAGAACTTGCTGACTATCAACACAGAGATTTTAAAACTCTTCCAGAGTTCTGAATATTTAAAGTTCCATAAGGTAAGTATGGCAGACTTCCTTTGGAGAGCTTTTGAGATCATTTGTAGATTAGTTGCCCTGGACTAAATTCACATGTGGGCAGTGACTTGGTAAGAATAATAGCCTCTATCCAGCAGATATCACAACAAAGTTACAACTGGTTTTAATATCAACCTACTACCAAGGATCATAGATACCAACTATCTTCTACATTTCAATATTTTAGGGAATTTTGTAAAGAATGACCCTGTTATCACTTTGTGTCATTTGTTAACTCCTTCTGCATTATTTATGTGATTTTGTAGATAAGATGTTCTTTGATGTGGTCGTTGGATAATACCAAAATCTGCAGCTGTGTCTGTCCTAATTTTAAAAGCACATGGTAACCATCTGTCACTAGGGGTGAGAAGACTATGACCAGTAGACCAAGATGAAGAAGACTAGGACAAGTTGCTGTACTTCAGTGACTGACTAAAATAGTTTGGAAATAAATTGGGAAAAAAAAATCCCTGATTTAAAACAAAAACTCCAAAACTTGTCATCTTGGAAGGTTGGCTCAGGCAAAATCTGTATGGTGGCTTACATGAGCACAACAATAGCATGATCTGAGCATCAAATAACATACTGCTTTTAATTAGAGAATGCATTAATTACCATGGAATACTAGCTGCAGATTGGATTCCAAGATGATTTTGCAGGGAGTAGAATCCAAATATAGTAAGTAATTGAACAACACCCCTAGCAACACAGCAAAGCTTTGGAAAGAGCGCACAGGGAAAAACTGAACTGAGAGTTTTCTGTTAAAGAGAGTTAATGAATATATCTCACGCAATATGCTCTATGAAGTCTGGCAATACTCATCTGTCCAAGAAGAAAACAGACTTATGCACATGGGATTTTGCTTCTTTTGTGTAGGGGTTGTTGAGGTTCATTGCATACCTACTGTCCACTCAGAGCACTTTCCCATATAGTTTGGTGTCCGCAGTGCCTTTGCTCAAGCAGAATATCGTGATATCCACCCCACTGTATTAGGAAACGAAGATTTTGTCAAAAATGCTGATGCCTATGAGACTGAGAGGGCATTTATAATGCTTAGACTCATCCAGGTGCAACAGGTCAAACAACACATCAGTTTCCTACCACTGTGGCACGTGTAACTCCTGGCCACATTCCTCCCCATGTAGCCTCATGTCTCCCAGTCATCTTGTAAGAGCTTCTCTCTCTGTCCATTCCCAGCAGGACATTGGGCTTTCAAGACTTATTTTACCTACTCTCTTTCTCTATGGCAGCTATGTGGAACAGAAGTTTTAGCAGCTATGAAGTTCAGCTGTGGGGAGTTGAGACCTTCCTGAGTACCCTGAGGACTGACAGTGAAAGCATGAGAGGACAGCCTTGGGGAATGGAAAAGAACAGCAGCCCCCACTGCCCTAACTATCCATTTGCCCCAGAATAGGTACTGCTGGGTGCATGGCAGCAACTCCATCAGATGCTTCAGTCCAACTATAATATTCATAGCCTCTGAAGGGAATAGGATGGGGGGATCTATGGGGGCTGAGGTGCTGCTGAAGGACTGAGCCCCCATTAGAGAACTGAGGAAGCAAATCTTAAAGTCAAGTACCCAGCCCTCAGTGTGAGGCTGTGTGTTGGGGCTGATGTTCAAACCACAGAGAGGAACACATCATGAACAGTGTCTAGCTTCATTGCCATTCTCATTCCATTCCTACTGGAAACTCAGCAGTGGGCAGAGCCATGGCTGTCCTCCTGGAATATGTGGACTCCCACAAGCGATGCAGAATAGAAACACTTAGGACACTCTTATTGCATGTGATTGACCAAATATGACAGCACGCTGTCAAATCTGAAATGCCTCCTCACCTGTGCCTGCTTTTATAGCCACCACTGCAATTTAACAATGTATTGTTTAGGTTATTATCATTAGACACCATACCACAACCATATTTATTTATATCTAATTACAGCAATAATGCATAAATAACTCTTTCCCCTCAAGTTAAAACAACAGCATTTACCAAAAAACTTCTCTTCCAGTCCATTATCCTTTAATGTCTCTATTCATGGTTTTCCTATAACTCCTCAAGAGTTCCACAGGCGAAGCCAGATCCCACTTCTGTGAGAAGCAGGTTGGCCTATGAATTCTGGAGTTCAAGCACATACCCAGTATCTTACTAGATCCCAGAAAGTCCTGAGTGTCACCAACTTCCATAATCCCCTTACTGATGTGATGCCAAGTGATGGCAACTCTCCACGTGGCTTGTACAGCTCAAAAGGGGCAGACTTCTTTACTTCTAGGGTGCTGTAGAGAATGTTCGTGGAAGCCCTTGGTTGTAATCTGTAGAACCTATGACACTGGATGCAAGGTGCCCAGCTGTCAGTGACTTTGGATGAAGGATGCCTGGCTGTCAACCCTTAAATTACATTTAATTGAGCCAGTTAAGATAAAACACAAAGCAGACATTTATTAATAGTGTCCAAAACAACTGTTATAACTGTGTATAAATGACGCATTAAAAAAGGAGGGAGGGGGGCAGAGTTTGCTTCATCCAGTCACATTAAGGTTATTTCAGAAGGTCTCTCTTTTCTTTATTCAGCTGGGTTCCTGCCTCTTCCCTGAGAAAGTCAGGGTCTTAGGCTATCTAATATCTCATGCTGCATGTGCTTGGAAGACACTGGCAGAGAAGTCATCCATGGAAAAAGGCATGTCTTAGACCAGAAGACCTTTATAAAGATCCACTGCTGATTTTTATGTCATACTGGTCCCTCCGAGTGGTAGAAAACATTAATCCTTATAGTTGATTGCCCCTTTGAAACTGTTTATGTTTTTTGCACTTCAGACAGGTTTTTCAGCCTGACTTTCACTCTATTCCCTTCTTAACCAGGAGACCAGGAACTGGCCATTTCCAATTAAAATGAAAATTATCTCGACTTTCATATGTGTAAATATCTTTTCTTTTACTCAGATATGAGCCATATTCTGCACCTGACTGGCTAGCACACTGCTGTTTGCTTTAACTCAGAGGAAAACTCTCCCGTCTCCTTTCTCACAGAGTCATTCCGTTTTTTTCTGAAGTAAAGCTCTGTCCTCAGATGAACGACCGAACATCACTCTGAGCTCCTGGTACCTGAAGTGTCACAGGGCAGACTCAGTGGCTCAAGTAATTGTTTCTGACACAGAGGAGCCTGGGGTGCCTGGAAGGCTTCTCTTTTAAGAGGATGTATTCGAAGTGGGTGTAAAACAGCATTGTCACCCTTTGTTCAGCACACGAAGTCAGCTATAAACAGTAGCAGGGCTCTCCACTAGAGGCCAGACTGATCCTGTAACTGAAATGCAGGATAGCCCATAAATGCAAGGAAGTTCTCAAAGTGGTATTAAATGCTAAACATTCTTCCAACAATAAATTCTTGCTCATGACTCAGTAATCATGAAGAAAAAAGGAAAAATAAAGATAGGAGCAGACAAAGCACTAAAGATATTCCAAATATATCTTGCAACTTGTCCAGATAGCTCAAGAATTTGAACCGCACCAAGATTAATTAATGTGCATTCATTGTTCTCTTCTGAAAAAAAATGAACCTCATTCTATCCATTCACCTCAGTACCAAAAAGTCTCTTTTAAGAGAATGGAAATTGTTAAAAAAAGCAAGGGGTAAAAATTTGTATCAGCTCTGCTGTATCTTGTCAACATGTTTGTAGCTGGTGTCACTAAAACAGGAGTTTGTCTGTTCACCATAGGGAAGTTCAAAATAGCTTTCCTGAGAGGCTGAGAAGCTCTGGAAGTTGAGGATTTGTGGTGCACACTCCCTGAAAGTGCCACACATAACACAGAGTGAACGCACCAGCAGAAGTATGTAGAAGTGGTGGCTTAAATGACCAGAAGCTGCTCACATTATACTGCTTGTGGGGATGGTTTTAGCCTGTCAGATCTTCTGCAGTGAAGGACTGCCTCCGACTTCTGGAGAAACCCTCAGGCAGCAGAGGATGACTGAGACACCCCATATCCAGGTTGCTTCTGATAACTGCAGCTGAAGTGTGTTTTCAGGTGAAGGCAAATGCCACTAAGCATGAGAGTACTGGAAATATCATCTGATCCACTGGGTGACTGGATCAGGGGCTCAGTGGCCTGCTTGAATTTAGAGTTTTTAAGAGGAGGGGAGGCCTTTAAGCCTTCTCTCCCTCTGGAGGCAGAATCCATCTAGGAACTGAGACTTCTGAAATCTCCATCACAGTAGAAGGGAAAGTGTACGAGCTTTTTTTCTAGAGCTGGTCATCCTGTCATGAGAAAGGTGAGAGAATTAGTCTTAGCCCTGTCAATTCTGTCACAAAAAGATCAAGTGAGCAGTAATGATCAAGAGTAAACACAGGTGGGTTAACCTCAGCTATGACTTCTGATTTACAGAAGTAAAATCTCAAAGGGAAGTTTAAATCAGCAAGAAAGCACAGAGGGGGTAAGAGACACTTCCAACCAAACAGAAGCGATTATTAACAAAACCCACCAGCTTCATTTTCAGACAGATGGGGAACAGTAGTTCAGATTGCATCTTCCCTTTTCTCCTTGCTGGCCATAGGTTGAGGCTCTTTCTCAAGTCTAATGGTTAGCTAATGGTATGCTAACATTTTGGAAGGGACCAAGGAATAAACTATAAAGGTAGAGGATAAAGAACTCAGGGAATGATTTTAAATACATCAGGATGCCAGTAAATGCTCTTTCATGAAGAATTTGATCAGACTATTTACTGAGTTCCTTATAGTTGTGAGAAACAATGTCAGTCAGCAGAGGGCAATGGGACTGCAAGCGAGAACACTAAAGAGTGATCATCATTCCAATGACAAAAAAATAGCGGTGTTTCTTTCTTGTCCAAAGCTAAGTGGAAATTTGATCCCAGAAGGTCAAATATCAAGTATTTTTATTTTTATTGAGCAATGTTAGCCAACAACATTACCATTATATGATGCCATTTGTGCTAGTTATCTTCTGCCTTGCTTGCCTGTTTCACTGTCTACTCCTCAATCTTGCTGAGCATCTTGGCTCTTCTTGTCTTGGTGTTTCCAGAGAAAGAGGAAATAAAAGAGACTTGTTTTTCCCTTTGTACCCCCTCAGGGCCAGAAGCATTCCTCCTTCTTCCCACCCAAGCCCTGGTGTGGAGCTGCCATGTGTTGGGAAAGGATTGTGACATGAAGGCATTTTGGTCATACCTTCTCCCACCGAATTGCACCTGTCCTCCTTTAGGCAAAGGGAAAAAACAACCCCTAGGTGAAGTGACTTGATCTGCCATCTGGTCTGTATTCCATAGAGGGAAGAGAAGGAACCCATTTTGGGCAGCAGGGCAAGACTTGCAAGTGTCCATGGACTTTGTACTGGAAAATTTTCCCACCTTTAGTCATAAGAATGGGATGTTACACACAGAGTGTACCATGGATTCACTTACATTATTTCACCAGTATTGCTAACTTGCCATATGCCATTACTCCACTTACGACCACATTTTTCTTCTCTTATTATCCCGCTAGGTATTTTCCAGTTCTGCAAAGCTTAATTCTTTCACTGTGTGTTTTTTTTTCAATCAACTTTTGTTTTTCTTCTCCTATTTGTCTCTTTCAAACCTTCCTATACTACCTCCAGTGTGGCTTTCCTTCACCATTAAGTGTGGGCTGGATTCCGCGTACATCTCCAGTATTGGGTTCAGAATCACTCCATCTCTTTTTCTACCACTCCTAATCTCCTGTAATAGTAATAGTAATCTCCTGTTACAGTCTGCAAGAACTACAAGAAATTGCTTTTCTTCCTTTATGCTACCATGGTTCTGAAAACATTGTTACGGAAAGCAAGAGAAACACTGATAATATCTTTTTTCCCATAGAGGTCTGATTGCAAAGCCTTACCTTCTGAGTCTCTTCCTCCAAACTCTTTTGCTCTACTGTAATCCATATCCTGTAGGAATAGATATGCACAGAACGATGCACTCAGGGAGCAAACAGGCAAGATAGCAAAAATATAGACTTATTTTTCCCCCTTTATTTTCTTTCAATAGTTTGAGTAAAAACTCCATTAAACAGGCTTCTATAATACTGGTAATTGGCATGTAACTTATCAGAAGTCTCAGAAATTCTTTAATGCCAAGACAAATATTTTAAAGGTTTGTGTGGGATTTAAATTACTTGCTAGTAATTTAACTTTGAAAAAAACACCTGCCAAAAGAACGACGTTTCATACTGATGGATATTTCATGAAGCTTACCGATTGTATGGAAAAAAAATGCAAAAAGGAAAAAAAAAGTTAAGATTTGGTTTTGGGAAAGCCAAATCCTTACCAATTCAGAGATGGTGTTTTTCCCATCAGGTAAACCTCAGAATCACTTGGTAGAAAATAAGCTGACAAAGACAATCCCTATGAAGATCCCTAATTTATTTTTTCTTTCACTATACTTGGAAGATAACATATTAAAAGATTACTTCCAATGAAATAGAGAAAATATCACAGCCTGCAGTTAGTCCAAGACTACTTCTGGTAGATGAATAATATGAATTCAAAAATAAAACAAATGTTAATTACTATTGAATGTAAATCAGCTTAGTGAACTCACTTGAGTGAATTTAGCATTAGTAGCTCTAAGCTATTGTTTCTTTTCTTTAATTCTGCTCTGAAGGTTTGCAAAGAATATTATATCTAGAATTGGATTAATCTGAAGCCTTGGACAGTTTTTGTAATTAAAAATCAACTTGTGAGAGAGGAGGAATAAACCCTACGTACACTTGCAGATAAGCATATATTATCTTCAAAAGCAAGAAAATGTTTCAAGTTTCAAATGAAAGATACATCACATTCTCAGGAAAAATCTTTAGCATAGGGGGAAGAAAAAAAAAAGAAAAGCCATAGTGTCTCTTTCCATCATCTGCATTAATGTTATTCAGATGAAGTGGCACAGTCAACGAGCTCAATGGAAAACTGAGCTTACGGAAATACGTTTCCTGTTGCTTGGAAGCCATCTAATGGACAGGTAAAAGGAACACAACATCCTTAACACCTAAATGCTGCATTTGCCACCTTAAACTCCCAGTCTGATCATTTCCGACATTTGGTATAATGTGGTATAAAGGTACCAATACCTGTAAAGCTATTGCCATGGGGCAAACATCCAACCGAGCGCAAGAACTGGTTTCAGCAGTTATTAGCAAGTGCACCCTATAGACGTCAGCACTATGGTTTCTGTACCCACCTTTGCACTCATGAATTGAAATCAGCTGTCTACACACTTCAGGACCCCCTGAGGCACTGACCTTTGCGCCACGCAAAGCTGGAATACGCTGGCGGGTGAAGGCTGGCAGCACCCACTGCCCCTCTGTGGCATTTTCAGTTCGCCCTCCAGCCCCGTAGCCCAACACGCGCAGCCCTGTGCCGCGGCTCCTGGCAAAGCCCCAGCCACCCTCCTGCCCGCTAGCCCAGGCTGACAGAAAGCAGGGCGCCGTGGTCCTCGAGAAGAGAGGCAGATGAGCCAAGCCTCACAGAGACGGGTTTCCGCCTTGTCTCCCGTGTGCCATGAAGGACGTCTCCTCCTGACTCTGAGGAGCACGGCTTTCCTTGGAAAGTTTCTCACCAATCTTGGCAATAGTCCCTGCGAGGTCTCTGCCTGCCCCATCCTCAGCCAAGGTGGGCTTCCACTTACTGCTGCAAAGGGGGGAATGGGAATGAGCTTACGAAAGACAACGTTGCTGGCATCCTCCCGTTCCAGTGGTTCCCCTATCATTCAAGGGATGGCAGATGACCCAAACCCTGCCCTTTCACCTCACCAGATCTCCACCTTATCAGGAAATATGCAGAAAAAAACCTAAGATCTCAGAAAGCAGTGCAGCCCTAGGGACACATGGCTAACATGAGAGGGTTCAGGATGGGACTTTCAGAGTGTTGCTCAAGTTTAGAGGTAAAAGGACACCCATGGTCACTGGTACAAAACAACAAAAAACCATGACAGCATTCTCTGTTTATGTGCTTTGAAGAGAACAGACATAGCCTTTCTTGAAATCACCGTATTCCTCTATCATAATGCCTCTGTGCTTTAGCAAAGCTCAAGGGATTACAAAATTGACAAAATTAAATTCCTACAGCTTTTCCTCAAAAGTGTTCTAATCTCACAACTACCCAAAGCTTTTTTGCACTTCGAAATAGTGGTTTCTCAATTTCTGCATTATTACAACAGTATCAATTTTGTAACTCAGTAAGAATACTTATTCCTAGAACTTTTAGGTAAATTTCAAATCACAATTGAAAAATATTTCTTAAACATGAAGCTCAAAACATGGAGACTAAGAAATTGGTTTTGCTCATAACAGAACTACACTAAGTGATTTTTAAGTGGCTTCAATTCCATAGCTACAAAATAGACAAGCAGCAATCTAAATATTAGGTTAAGAGAAATTCAGATTGACAATATTTTGCTTTCAAATTAAACTAGAACATGAACCTTGGGTCACATTTTATGATATGATTTTTTTTAAAGAAATATTACATTCAGAAAAAAAGATTAACTTGCTGTCTGATATAACGAAGAGGTGCTCACTTCTTCAGCTCCTGTTATTTTCTTAAATCACATTTTTAAGCTTTGGAAGAATCCAAACCCACTATTCATGTTTCAGTATGTTTTGTTTTATTTTTCTTGCCAAACTGTCAATCAGAAGTAATGAGCACATCCCAACTTGAGACTTTTAGCTGCCTACAGCACTTCATTTAAAAAAAAAGTAATACTCATGTGGTTTTTTTTTTATCATAGCTTTACTACTGTTCTCACCATCAGCCTCTGAATGTTTTTGCCTTGCCTTGAATAAGCCATTTGATTTGAGCTTCAATCTCATACACAGCTTCAAGGGCTTACTCATTACAAACCCCCTCATCTTCTTATTATATATCCTTGACTGAAAAAGAAAAAGAATATTTATTTCCAAAAGCTAATAGAAAAATTACTATATGGAAACATGTTTGCCAATACAAAGCTTATTTTTGTTGATTCTGACAATTTTCCAAAACATTAATAGTCTGACTGATGAACAACTTTCCACAGATCTTCTGAATCACAACTAGTTGTCAAGTGCCAGATAAATATTTCATATTTACATATTTTCATATTTACAAGTGTTGGGTCTACAGTAGAAACCTACTTATTCTGCTGACTGCAAGATAAAAACGCACACATTACATATAGAGGAGCTGTATGAAACAGCTACGTGCTGCGTTCAGCATGTAGTTTGATTACTGCCTCCTTCCTACCGGTACCAGTTAGTACCAGCAGATGCCATTCATTCAGGAGGATTTTCTTTATATAGCTTTAGATATGAGGAAAAAAAAAGAATTTTTTTTTTTTTTTATTACACGTATCAAATGCAAAATGTATGGTTAGAAACGCTGATTAAAATCAATGCAGCTGCTAACCTGCCTCAGTGTCCCTCCAGACGCTGGATGGAGCTCTCTGCATTTATCTGCAGGGCTTACGGTAACACCCAGTCGAAGTTCCTCTTTCCTGCGCTGCCGTTCCTGCTCCCGTTGTGACCGAGCTCACAGCTTAGACACCTGAGCAGCTCTGCTCCAACGTGTCCTTTCTAGACTCCTGGGACCAAAATAGTCTCACCCAACTCCAGATCTCTAAAGCAGAGAGATTTAAGACTTCGCTGGTCGCTGCCAGCTCCTGGTAGGGTCAATGAGGAGATCCACATCCATGTGGAGACCAACTCCTCTGATTACCTCCATCATACCACCCACCATCTCACTTAGGGACCCCCGGACGACCCACGTCAGATGCAAGAATACACACTGGCAAGATGAATCCCACTGTCCATGTTAAATATTTATTAACACCCTTCTACATACAAGCTCAAGCTTACAAAAACGATGCGTATTTTTGATAATTTACCACGTCCAGCTGTAATGCTTTTGTATTTCTAGTCATAAATCATATGCAAACCATTAAAAATGCTCACTGTAAAAACATACCCTGTCTTCTATATGCCTGTACAAAAATCAGAATAAAACAGGGACTAGTCTGTTAATGTGCAGCCGATAGGTGTACTGTTGGTGCACCATAAATAACAGTACCCTACCCTCAGGCATTATAATATTTCTCCACGTGAAACAGAACCAAACCTAAAGGAAGCCAGTTACTTCATTCAGTGAAAATAAACAGTTTCTTTTAATAAATAAAATAGCTGATACGCAGGGCTTCATGAGATGAAATTATATGTATCAAAACATTTTAACTAAAAGCTACAAATTACTGAACCAAATGAACTCAGAAAAACTTTCAAGAAACAAAAACTGTTACAATGGGGAACTCAGATGTTTGTGCTTATAAATATATATATATACACACATATACACACAAATCAAAGGACTATAGGGGATAAAACAGCTTTCCTGTATACAAAGGAACAGAACAGTTCCTATGCACTCCGAGCTTCACTGCTTAGTCACCACTTAGCACAGTTTCACTCCTCCAGGCCCAATTCACATTTTGGTTGCTGGCTTATACTGACTCCCAGCAGAATTAAAAACAAACCTGCCTGTCCCCATATTCCTAGGAATATTTCCATCCTGGTTAAGGAACAGCTTCATTTCTTAATAAAACACCACTTCTTAATACAACCTGCATGCCTATAACATCGTAAGCTTTTCACAAATAAATACTTTTTAAAATCTGCCGTGTCACTTGAATATTCATTCCTATCAAGGTCTCTCATTTTAGAAATAATCAAAACTGTTCAGTCTTTTAGGAAATGGATCCTGACAAAATGTTCCACATACTAAAGCAAGTCTTAGTTGTCCCAGACAGACACTTCAAACACTGAAGTCCAGACTAAAGATAGCAATATTATGCAAAGAGATTGATATATACACGCAGAGGATATAATATATGTACAGTCTACTAAATGCACGCCAAAACATGAACCTTTTGTGAAAATTAAGTGTTGAGAACATATTCGGTGCACAGTTTTCTCAGACCATTTGAAAAAGAAATCTTCACATCTTTCGGCAGTAATGCTGAAATTGGGCCTTTAAAAAAAAAAAAAGCGAGATTTACAAGTTGATAAAAACCAAAGAGAGCTAGTGGGTGTAACGATGTTGCATGATACTAATTCATATTGCCCTTTGCAGACTGGAAAAGCTAATGCGCTTTCTTCTGTTGCACAGCAGATCTGAAGATCATCTGGCCCGGAGCTCCCTTTCTCTGCAGCACTTCCTCCGCTGCAGGCAGCGGGCCCGGGCCCTGCCCCAGTAACTCCAGTCTGCAGAGCCCGCTCCACGCTCTCTCTGGAGGAGCCGCTTCGGCAGCAGGGGAAGCTGCACGTGATGCGAAGGGGCTGCCCAGGTCACCTCCTCACACGCTGGGCACTCCCCAGTCACCTGGAGTTGCTTCCCGAGGGCTTCATCTGCCCGGCTGGAGAGGGAAAGGCAGCAATGGCTTCAGGAACGTGGGTTTAACCCTCTGGATAGGTCAGAGCAAACTCTTTTTTTAAAATGATGGAAAACCCTACCATTGCCTTCTTCAAGGTGTGACTTGATCTTTTGTTTTTGTTTGACAACCCTCAAATATGACATTTTTTACCCAGAGAGCATGGTAATATATTTCATGGTTTTTTATGCCTTTTTTTTTTTTTGTCTGACTGGTGTTGAATTGAGTTGTAACAAGAAAGCAGAATGTTTACACAATAAATCCATAGATCATTTTGTAATCATGAATATGCAACTACCAAAATCTTACTGCTGCCAATTAAAAAAAACTAATTAACTGGAAATGGTAACTCACTATACTATACAAAGGAAAATAAAGATCATTGGTCCCTCAGGTTCTGGTAATGGGGATGTGATAGTAGTGGTCATCCTCAGTCAGAAGAGAGATCTCATGCCATTCTCTTTTATATTCATCTGGATAGTTTACTTGAAACTCTTCAGTATTAAACTTATGCAGTCTGTAAATTTTTATCTTTACTTCCAGTAAGTATCCCAGAAGAAGCATTTCAACCTAGAAGGGAAAGAATTCTGTCAAACATCTACTCCTCAGACGAGAAAGCTAAAACAAAATGTCTCAAAGACGGTCCAATTTAAGGTGAGTCACCTAGCTTACTTAAAAACCTTGTTTTACTTTTTATAGCCAGAAATAAGAAACTTAATAAAGATATTCTCAGTGTTTGGACCAGCTATCACAGACAATGGGTGTTATGTTCACACAGTCACATCAGAGATGGAAGAGCTTTTGTTATTTGTTTTTCATTTATATTCCTACCTGTTCTAGGCGACCAGTGTCGCCTATGGCATTCAGGTGATTCATCATGAAGCTCAAAGGGTCAGAAGAAGAATCACGAGCAAGGAGGAGGCTAAAAAGGTTTGGTAGATGTTCCTCCCTGTTCTTCATCTGCTCATAGGCTTCAACAACCTCGTAGAGCATGACAAATTTTATGGCCTCGTATAATTTGTGCTCCTTGATCTCATCAGAAAAAAGTATGTTACACATGTTCCCTCTTTCTTCATGATCTTTAATACTGCTTGCTTCCGTCCACTAGAAAGCACACAGAAGAATCATCATCATCAAATTATTAGGAATTCTATTTAACAAGAGCATCGCCAAAACAGTAATGATAGTTAGTCTGTACATTAGCATATACATTAGTTGAATGGAGAGTCTGAAAGCAAAATAACCAGTAAAAGGACATCAGAAAGTTACGGGAAATCTGTATTGGTGCATCATACACACTAAGGCATAATTAAAGGCTAAATTAAGTGAGGACTCTTGATCTGGTTTTAACTTACAGCTTCCCTAAATCAGATTCCTCTGTAGAACCTTTTAGATTAAAATTATGCTAGTTAAAATCCTTTAGATTCTGTGTCCATTTCCAATTAAAAGGAATATACGTAAACTGGAAACGCCACGTGCAACAAGAGCTCCTTTACTCTGTGAATTCTAACAAAAACCTAACTTAACTAAAAGTAACAGCCTCACCAGACGTGCATCGCAGCCTGGGACACGGAGTAACATTTACCAAATCAGCGTACTGAAGCCCCATGAAAACTCACAGGATTTCCTAGGGCGTCTGCTGAATAAAGAAGGGAGCAGACAATTAAAGAGAACAGAACCCTAGCTCCTAGCACTGGCTGCTCAGCACCACATACTACTAAATCACGCTATTAAATACACCATAAAACCTGTTAGTGAGCAGAGGCACTACAGAAATCCATCTCACTGGCCCAAAAGCTTCTTTATACCTTAAAAGCAGAAAGCTAAATCTCCAACCAAAAACAGTTCAATGCATAATTAAACAGTTCTGCAACAGTCTGTTAATAGAGCAGCTCACCAGCCTGACCTGCATCTTATTTTTTTCTGTACAAACTTCCAGTTTAATTGCTTCATGCTATGGGACTGACATAGACTAATAAAGAACCAATCACAACAGGAAAAAACCTCAACAACCCAACACTCTTTGCAACGCAGACAGCAAGCAGAATAAAATAACTGCACACAGGAATGAGCGGGTAAGTCTCAAGAGCACTGGTAGACCTGACTTGTCACTGGGGCACAGCAAAACTGCAAACACAAGGCACAGACCGGACATCTATTTTAATTCCCTCTTTTTACTTATAATTCTTTGTTCTTAGAGCTAAATAAGTCTACCTGGTTCCTTAAAAAAGCAGCTGGTTACTATCACTGGTGTCAGCCTTTGAAATGACAGTTCTTGTTGGGATACAAAGGGTGGCATAAAAAGAACTAGTGTAAATGCACACAAGTAAAATAAGCTGTTGTGGCTGCAGTAAGACAACACAGAACAGTAACATGCACTCTAGAACTAAAAACGACAGAGTAAAGGGAAGAGTGTCAAGAGTGTCTGGCTTTAGGCTAACCTTAGCCTAAAGCCAGAAGCCCACCAAATACAAGCGTGCTTTTGATCACTTAAAGGCAGGAGAGCGCTCAGTGCTCATGCTAGTAGGTGGGAATATGGGGAGAGAGGTGGTGGCAAGCCCAGAGAGCTCAGGGGTGCAGACTGAGCAAGATCTGGCCAGGCCAAGCTTTAATCCCTCTTTCAAAAGGCCTGCACGGCAGATGGACTGTCTGAATTTGGAAGACAAACCCAGAAACATGTAACAATTCCCTTATTTGACCCTTTTCTCACTGCTTTGTTTTCTCCCTCATCATTTCCTAAATACTCACACTTGTCTTTAGTGCTTCCATGCATTTGCGTAACTTTCCAAAGGCATTGGGACCTGTGTATCTTTCTGGCCCAAAACCGTATTGCTGAATCCAGTTGCAACCTTGAGAATACAAAAGCTTTTCAGGGAGCTGGAAGAAGAAAAAGTAATTAAGCAGAGGTTACCATAGCAAGAAGTGGATTATAAAGTTAGCATGAACCTGTCTACAGAGTTTGCAACACATCTGAATTTATGAGTGGCTCTATCCTCCGGTTGCACAGCTTAAACAAGAAAAAAAGATGAACTGGCTTCAAAATAACTCAAGTATTGAGGAGGAGGCTCCACCTGATTACCAAGCCCTTACGAAGCTTTTTAAACAATGCCAGACATGGAGGGAAAAAAAAAAAAAAGTATGTTCCCAGTAAACCATGTCATACAAGCCCTGGAAAAGCCGGGCACCCTCAGGCGCAGTAAGGTTTTTAAGATTCCAGCCTACGCGCGCACCCGCGGAGGCAGCAGCTACAGCAAGCTGAAGCGCTTGCTCCCCTCACTGCCTTCCCTCTGCGAGAGCCCACGGGGCCGGGGGCAGAGTTTGGGCTCTTCTGCATTCAGCAGCTCAGCTCCAAGCAGCGCTCCCAGCAAGGCGCCAGGCTCTGCACAGACACGGAGGAGGATTCAGTCCTTTCTCTGAGGTTCAGGTTAGGACATCTGGCACAGGGGGTAGGGTCTCCTCAAATGCTGATAATGATTCTCTTCTATACAGCAGATGTATCCATTTTCACAGCAAACAAACCTTCCCACTTTGGTCTAAGGTCATTTCCCTTGCATTCACTTTTGGAGCTATATTTTACCTTTAATATATCCCTCTCCTTCATCCATGACGGAAAAGGAACGCCTTGACTGAATATCTGAAATAGCACGGCTCTTAGTACAGAGTAATTGTCTCTCCTGACTTGTCGTAGATATTTGATGTGATATGTCCAAAACAAGTCTTCATATGCCTAGAAAAAGACAGTAAACATTTAAAATCTTGAATGAATCCCATATTAAGTTGGAGTTCACTTCCAAACTACTCATAAGAAAGAAAGCAGTGAGAGGACAGGAACAAGGACCTGTAGTACACATGAAAATTCCTTTTTTTTTTTCCCTCCAGAAATCTGTCTTTCACTGACCTGAAGCTGCCATGCATTAATGACCTAAGGCTGAACAAGCAGACAGCTTGTTTTTGCTGTGTGTTACCTCTGGCTCTCAGATAAGCCCTTAGTGAGACAGTTCCATCCAATAAGTCAATTGAGTCCCACAGACCAACAAGCAGAGAATTAATTTAAAAGCGCTGTACAGTTAGTTGCACAGACTGCTGAATTTTATGACACCACAGTTTGCTTCCTAAATGGGTCGAGAAGACGGTCGCACTTCTTTGCCCTTTCACCTCAGCCGCTTCCCCACCCCAAGGCAACACCGCTTCTCGGCCGCACAGCTCCCCCCCACACTCCTCCTTTGCTTTGGCTGTGACGATCACAAGCCCCACTGAACCCTTTTTCTGTTTTTCTGGCTAAGCCTCCTGCTGCTTTAGCAAATTCAGGTGGCTTAGAAAAGGGTCTGATGAACGGAGCGGGAGCACGTGGCCAGCAACCGAGCAGGGGAGAGGAGTGAGGAGTGAGGAGGAGAGGGAGAGCCTGAAGTTAAGCCTGTCCCCAGGGACGACCTGTTAAATCAGCTAACCACATCTGAGGGAGACACAGTAAGAGTCGCTACCCCCACACTCCCTGCAGAAAAGAAGAACACAGGGGGAACTGCCTAGCTGGAGTGAGGTGAGGAAAAAGCAGAGCCAACAAAAGCAAAGGCCTGTTTCACTCCTGATGACAGGAAACAGCCTAGGCCAACTCAGATATTTCATGAGACCTCATCCTAAAATGTGCTCTTACTGTGACAACTTTGGCCCAATGTAACTAACCATCCACGAAACTCCTTCTCAACTCTGATCACCTAACAGGCTCAAATATTTCCTGAAAGGTTTGTTGCCTTGTGCTCACTGCCTATGTCTTTGCAAATTTAACAGAAGTTCTGGTATCTTTTGTTACTTGTGTTGTTGTGTTCATTACTGGCATTGTTGCGACACCACATTTAACGTGGCTAAGTTTGATCTTTGTTTATCATTTGGACCCAACTTCAGCTTTTGAAAGAGGTCTTCTCTCTTCTGACAACTCCCTCATGCTGTTTAGCACATCAGCTTCCTTTGCCATTTCTTAGGTCCTTCTTCATAGTATGCATTTACTCTGTGATTCCATGATCAATACCCAAAGCAATGCAGGTATTAAATATAGTGACTATAAATAATAAAGTCTCCTAGCTCTTTTAAGTTTTTTTTTTCTAAGATCTTCCTCATTTTCTGTAGTTTCCCTTTCTGAAGGTGAATGCAATCATATGACTTTTTTTTGCTTTATCGCTCCTGCACAGATTTGAATGCGAGTTTCAAATGCTGCATGGACTTGAATGCTCTCTGGAGAGCAGCTCTGCAGAGAGGGACCTGGGTGTCATTGCGGATGACAAGTTGACCATGAGGCAACAGTGTGCCCTTGTGGCCAATGGGATCCTGGGCTGCATTAAGCAGAGCATCTCCAGCAGCTTGAGGGAGGTGATCGTCCTCCTCTCCTCAGCCACGGTGAGGCCACACCTCGAGTACTGTGTGCAGTTCTGGGCTCCCCAGTACAAGAGGGATGTGGAGTTGCTGGAGAGAGTCCAGCGCAGGGCTACAAGGATGATTAGGGGCCTGGAACATCTGCCCTTGTGAGCAAAGGCTGAGAGAGCTGGGCCTGTTCAGCCTAGAGAAGAGAAGACTGAGAGGGGACCTGGTCAGCGTGTATAAGCACCTCAAGGGAGGGAGCAAGGAGGATGGGGCCGGCCTCTTCTCAGTGGTGGCCAGCAATAGGACTAGAGCAAACGGACACAAACTGAAGCACCAAAAGTTCCACAGGAACTTAAGAAAGAATTTCCTGACAGTGAGGGTGACAAAGCACTGGAATAGGTTGTCAAGAGAGGTTGTAGAGCCTCCCTCTCCGGAGATCTTCAAAACCCACTTGGACACAGTCCTGTGCCACATGCTCTAGGGGACCCTGCTGGAGCAGGGGGCTTGGACTAGATGACCTGTAAAGGTCCCTTCCAACCTTAAGTGTTCTGTGATTCTATGAGTACATGCTGCTTGCTGTTCCAGAGAATGGCAATGGATACGAGATTGCAGTATTATGAGGTAGGTCCTGTGTACTTGTGCAGGATCAAGCACGGGTTGCTTCTGTTCCCAAAGGCTCTCTGGAAACATACTGCATGAAACTGTCACAGACAGCACCTCGAAGTTCAACCCCACAGCTATTGCCCAGGGTGATGGATAATCAATGTCATCACTGCTGCGGCTCCTGCCTGCTTTGCCTCTCTCTCCCTCAGCATATCACAGCCAGTGTTCCCAGCATAATTAGATAACATTTCTGCATTCAGAAATGCAGAAATACAGACCTGGTGCTATATTTGTCCTGTGCAAGCCTCGAATTCCACACCATGGGGATACCAGGTTATAACATCACAGTTAACCGATTAACTAGACTTGTTTCTAAGCTTTCTTTAACAGATACCATGACTCTATCATCAGTCCAGCCACTTTAGCAATAAGTGTCTGGGAATCACAAAGATCCATCTCGGAGACTTCAAGTCTTGATGATTAACACTTAATGCAGTTGAAACAGAGAGCCACAGAATATACACTCTTTGCTCTTCTTTGCTCCTGGATGCCCATCACAAGTTAGGATAACACAGTACTGCTTCAATTAAAACATTTGTCAGGGTCCTCCAGAGCATATCAGTGCTTCCACCATCAATGGCCATTAAGATACAACTGCCACAAGTCCACTGAGCATGTGACAACTCACGTTTGTGAAAGTTGCAGCTCTCATTTCTATCTACTAAGGCCACAGACATGCCCACACAATGTAGAGAACTGACAAACATGTAGTTGAAGTGACAGAAAACAGAATGCCTGGCATTAGTGACCATGAACTAAGCAGGTCTCTGGCTCTAGGGCTCAGCTATCTACGGCCCAAGGCCCAGTTTGGTGCAACACAGTTGGGTGACCTTGGCTCAGAATTACAAAGGACACTTATTAAGGTGTGTTTCAGCTAAAACTATGCAAGATAAGAAAAACAAAAGTGCAGAGCAAAGGTATCAGGTGCTGGCTGATATTGCCTGGACCTTTAGATTTTGGAAGTAAAACGATTGCATTTCATTCCTCCCTCAAATGCAAGAGTTTCTGCCTTATATCAGAGATGGCACAGAGACAGTGCCTAATTGCAGGTCATTTGGACTGTAACACTCCAACTGATATTTTCCTACTGTCATAATGGAAGCTCCACTCAACCTTTTCCTTATTTCAGGCTCATGTTAATGTTGCCCATTTCTCTTGTCTTTCAAATAGGTGGTGTAACCACCTCTGATAAGTGCAGCGGCTGCCTGCCTGACAGCCACCAACCTGTTCTCAGGTACCCCATCTTCAGGTGCAGGCTGAGGTTTAACTCTTACCTCCCGTATGTGTTTGGCCTGCTTTTTGTCTCCTTTCCACTCTCTTCCACAATAACCAAGGAGATCGACTTCTGGCGACACGGTGACATTCTCTAAACCAAGACCAAGGCACAGATTAGTTACATCTCCTGTCCTGCCTTTAGAGGGGAAGGGGAATTAGTGAATACAGAAAATCATTACTTAGGAATCTTCTCTGAAGATAGCTGGTCCACCTGAAAGCAAAAATGATAAAATAGTGTAAAAAGGGAGTTGTCAAAAGCAAACATTTACTGAAAAAAAGAAACACTGATGAAAATTACAGCCCTGCATCATAAAACCTACCATTTCAATAGTCGCGCTAAACAGTCGTACAGTCTTCTGCAGTACCAAAAAATGGTGACAAGGAAAGACATGCCTAGCTGTACTTTCACTTTTTGCCACACGAGACACAAGGATCGCCTAGTAGCTGCTGTCCAGGACTGCACCTCATGCCTTCCTAAAATAGGGATAAAAAGAGAGAAAGAGAGAGAGAAGGTTTATACCTGCTTGCAAAATGTGTTTATACTTATTGGAAAAAAAAATCCAACTATAGCACCACTCAAAACAAGAAACAAAACATGCAACAGAAAATATGCAGTATATTTAGTGACCATCTTAACTTGACAAATTTCTAGGCTTTGGGGGGCACTTGGTTCATGCTTTCCAGCTCTTCCCACAGTCTAGAAACAGTTACAATTAAAAGAGAGCTGGGGCTTCCCCAAAAGATTGATACCAAAGTAACTGTTCAATAACAAAAGACGTGCTTTGGGATGTTTAGACCAGGGAGCTGTACTATCATTAGTTTGTCATATATCAAACTTTTTAAGATTACAAGTTCCTGGGAGCTATGGTCTGCAAATTGGACATATAAAGCACCATATTAACTGGCTAAGCATGCTATGAATGTCCACATGAATCAAAGGAATGTTCCTTCCCCAATACAGGTAAGTTTGGGGTCAATTACAAACTCAGGATGTGGTGGAAAGCTCAGGGGACAGTGATAAAAGGGAGATGCTCTCACTGCTTTTCGCACAGAGATACCACAATGCTTGCTTCCTCTTTGGCATTACAGTGAGGATTCGGAAGGTCTGGGCAGTCTAAAACTAACTGAATCAAGAGAAGCACAGAGATGTAAAGGTTGTAGACAAACGCAAGGGCTGCTCCCTGAGAGAAATAACCCTCTGGCTGAAATTGGAGGATAGAAAATTCCCAAAGTTTATGATCATCAGTTGCTCTATTTTTAAAGAACTATTTATAAATACATAAACTTATAAATTTATTATTATTTATTGACTGATTTAACACCAGACTTCAAGAGACATCAGGCTTTTGTTCAGGCACCTACAAGGAAGTGCCAAAAATATCCTCTAGCAGTCCAAGTAAGGAACACTTAATTCTGCATAGCAGAATGACATTTGAACTTGTGCTTTATATATAAATACCATGGCATGCTCTTGTATCTCCTGCTTCACAGAATCAGTCACAGAATGGTTGAGGTTAGAAGGGAACCCTAGAGAACACCTAGTCCAACCCCCCTGCTCCAGCAGGGACACCCAGAGCACGTGGCACAGGGTGGCATCCGGGTGGGTTTGGAAGATCTCCAGAGAAGGAGACTCCACAGCCTCTCTGGGCAGCCTGTTCCAGGGCTCCGTCATCCTCACAGGAAAGAAGTTCCTCCTCACATGCAAATGAAACTTTGTTTGTTTCAACATGTACCCATTACCCCTTGTTCGGCTGCTGCCCACAACTGAGAAGAGTTTGGCCCCATCCTCTTTATATTCTCCCCTCAGGTATTTATTTGTACACGTTGAAAAGATCCCCTCTCAATCTTCTCTAAGCGGAAGGTCAAGCTCACTCAGTCTTTCCTCACTACATAGATGCTCCAGTCCCTTAATTATTTTTGTTGCTGAATGCTGGACCCTGTCTAGAAGTTCCTCATCCTTCTTACACTGGGGAGCCCAGAACGGCACACAGTGTTACTGCTGTGGCCTCACCAGAGCTGAGTAGA
Organism: Eudromia elegans; assembly: GCA_003342815.1. Classification (NCBI taxonomy): domain Eukaryota; kingdom Metazoa; phylum Chordata; class Aves; order Tinamiformes; family Tinamidae; genus Eudromia; species Eudromia elegans. The sequence goes on along the minus strand of PTEX01000280.1, from coordinate 431,571 downwards.
AAAGGAGGTTCATCTCCCTCGACCTACTAGCAACAATTCCGGATGCAGGCCAGGATCCCATTAGACTTATTCACCAGAAAAGCGCATTGATGGCTCATGGTTAACGTGCTGACAAACAGAGCTCGCAAGTCCCTTTCCAGGGAGCTGCTTTCCAGCAGGTCAAACCCTAATCCATACTGGTCTCTGGGGCAATTCTTAACCAGATGCAGGACTATGCAACCTGTTAGTCTGACTACCCATGGTGCTTTAGACCTTCCCTCTATCTTAACCCTAACCCTTACCATACTCCTAAGACCCCCAGGGCCAGTGCTCCATAAACTGCAAAGATCGTCATACCACCAGTCTTGAAACAGTGATACATTTCCTTTGGCATGCTGTTCCTAGACACACTGCTCATAGGGCTCTAGGAATTCTCCCCCTCTTAACCCAAAACCTAGCAAAAACCTTAAACCTAAGCTTCAGATCCCCAGGCCTAGTGCTGTCTAAACAGGAAAGATGCTCCTAGCACCAGTCTGCATACGGCACAACATTTCCTTTCGCATGTCCTTCCTAGATCCACTGCCCATGGGGGTTGAGGCTTTCTCTCTTAACCCAAGCCCTAGCCCTATCCCTACCTTAATCCTGAGGTACCCAGGCCAATTAGCCCAAAATGGCAAAGACAGTCCTCGCAATAGAATGGACAGAGCATTACACATCCTTGGGCATGACCATCCTAGACTCTCCACAATAAGCTAAATGCTCCAGGCCTAGAACAAGATTGATGGCAAAAATATTCCTAGAAGCAGTCTGGATACAGTGCAAGACTTCCTTCATCACACCTATCTTGCACCCACTGTCCATGGGGCTCTAACCCTAGCCTTAACCCTAGCCCAAAACCTAGACTAAGCCTGAGGGTCCAGGCCCCAGTCATGGCAAAACAGGAATGATGGTCCTAGCAATGGTCAGGATATGGTGCTACATTTCCTTTGACATGCCCTTTCTAGACTCACTGCTCATGGGGCTCTCGGCGCTCGCTCTCTCTCTCTTAACCCTAGCCCTCAGCCTACACATAAAACTAGCCCTAAACCTAGCCTATGCCTATAGTAAACAGCCCTGCTACTGCATAAAGAGCAAAGATGGTCCTGGAACCAGTACGGATATGGTGCTACATTTCCTTTGGCAGGCACATCCTGGAGGGCTCTTAGCCCTTCTCTCTCTCTCTTAATCCTAACTCTAGCCCTAACCCAAGCCCTAAACATGGTCTAAGCCTGAGAACCCAGGCCTCAAGTCATGGCAAAACAGGAATAATGGTCCTAGTGACAGTCAGGATACAGTGTTAATTCTCCTTTGCCATGCCCTTCCTAGACCCACTGCCCATGGGGCTCTAGGCTTACTCTCTCTCCTAAACCTAGCCCTAACAATAAGCCTGAGGCACCAAGTCTTACACTACATAAATGGCAAAACTCTTGCTAGCACCACTCCATATACAGTGCTACATTTCTTTTGGAATGCCCTTCCTAGGCCAAATTCCCATTGGGCTCTTGGCTTTCCCTCTTTCTTAATGTCTTTAAGCATAGCAAACATTTTTTTTTTTTTACTTATTCCAACAGGCAGGAAAGCACCAGCAGTAAGCTTCAATAATGACATACCGACTGGAAACTCTAGGGCACTCCCACTTTTACCATATAGACACCTATTGTTGACTGAAGCCAACAGATTCATTTTTAATAAGGAAATGGAAACCAACCAAATTTCAGCCAACAAACCAAAAACTACAAAGAGAAGTCTGTCCTGGCAGAACCAAGTATTTTATTCACTCTCTCCTCTTTTGGACAAAATCATCAACATTGTAAACCTCAAACACTGTGAATCACTAAGTCTCCTCGCTTTGAGAGGCTTTAAAAGCTTACACATACTGTTCAGGCCATTGATCAATGAATATCTGGTATTTACGTTTTCATACTATTGCACAAAAAGGAATAGAGGTTGAAATAACAGTCACTAACAGCAATGAAAACACAGGCTACCAAAAGGAAGATGCAGCAGACTCCTTTCACTTCTGCTGATGACCCTACAGATACTCTGTGACCTAGAGCAAACTGCAAATACAGAAAGCTATGGTCACTCCATCTGCTTGAATGAACCACCAGGGAACATCCTAAAACTGAAAACTGCTCATCCATTTTTGTTAATCAGCATCACAGAACATGCTATAACTGAATACTGTCGCTCCAATTTTACTTAAATTTAGCAGATCTGTAGCCAGAAACTGCTCTAATACAAAGGCTTAATAGAAGATGAGTGAGAAATCCCTGCAAAGAAGTGATGTGGGGTGTTTTTGTTGCCTTTTGATTACAGCGTGTAATAACCTTTCCCTCCTGCCATGGACTGACACACGCTGTTCAAGCAGGACTTCGTGATTCATTTTCCACCCTCAGTGCTTATGTCAGACTTAGAAGTGTAATTATATATTTTTTTCAAGTCAATGAAATTTAGAAGTGACAGCTCAATCACAAAGTACTCTTGATAAAGGCATGAAGAAGAAGTCAGGAAAGAAGAGGGCTGCTTAAAATAGATATTTCCTCCCCCTCCAAGATCTTTAATCAACTAAAGAGCAATTTCGCTGGAACAAAAGCGTACAGTGGGGTGAGGGGAGAGCAGTAAAACATTCCCTGTGTTTTTAACCCAATCCACGCCCGGGCACCCCCCTCTCCAGCCGGCAGCCGCAGCTGGGTGCTCTCACATCCATTGGGCGCCTCACCATGAGCACCGGGACCAGCCTCCTCCCACTGCGAGTCCAGGGGCTCGTAACAGCCTGAAGATGTGGTTTGGACCGAGGGAGCTCGCACAGCGCTAAATTAAGGGTGGCTAACAATATTTATCTTGCCATGCAAGAAGCACGCTCTATTTCCTTTTCATGCCACATCATTAGCGTCCTGACGGTGCCAAGCCTGAAGCCTTAACCCCTACTAAGGCAGCAGGGCACACGTGCAAAAAAATCCAGATGTAAGGAAAGCTGACAGAAGAGTGATGAGTAGGAGTCTTCTGTAACGTGGTTCTCACACACAGAGCTCTCCTGAAAAGGCTCTAAAGATGAGCCCCACACTTGACTCCCTCGCAGCTTTTTTGAAAGTCTATCACCTTAAAAAGTCACTAAGTCCTCCCAAAGCACATGTCCCTCTCCTTTAAAGAGGGAAACAGCGTGAGACCCATCCCCTCCTGGGTCTGGGGCTCCTGCTGATCCCTCATGGGTTGACACAGCACCAGGAGAGGACCGAGACCCCTTCATGCAGCACTGCAGACCCATGGGACATGTGTCAACACTGTCCCGTGCTTTCTTCAGGGTGACAGCAATGTGTTCCTCAGGACCCTAGAGGGGACCTGAGGCACCCCAGAAATACCATAACCCACCCCCAAAGGAGCAACTCCTGCAGCAGAGCAGACCAAGCACAAAACGAAGTATGGGGAAAGTGATCTCGTTAGCAAGTCCTTTCCTTTCCTTTATGAAGGAAAGCAACAGCAACTGTGCCGTGGCGCTAAGCGAGCTTCTGCCCCGGAACAACCCGAGCCGAGAGCCGCTGCCCGGGATAAGCGGGCAAGGAGAACTAATGCCAGGCAAAGATGGGAACCGCCAGGAAAGGGACTGGACTTACCAAAAGTTCAACTGTGCCAACCAATCAGATCTTAACTTCTACACAAAACCAAACTGACCAAAGAACACAGTCAAAATGAAACTAGAATCAGGCAATCACCTAGAAAACCGGGTAGTTTTGTTGTGTTTAAGAAAGTTGCTTTCAAGAAAGTATTTACATAGCTGACGCATGCAGGAGTTCCCTCAAGCATTCCCGCAATCCTTGCCCTCTTTCTTCAAGAATCATCCAGGAAAACAAAGTGGAAAGGCAACCTCATGTTGCCTCCCTGATCTTCAGCAGGACCCCGGTGGGTTGCTACTAACACCTCCACCCCATTGCAGTGACTTGCACCTACCCCATGGCAACAAGCACAAATAGTTCTTAGCAGCTGCACAATTAACCCAAACCTACCCTGCTGCATTATTTAAGAAAGAAAAGAAAAACAAAATCTATATACTGAAGATTAATGAATGCCCTGTCCTGCATATGTCATTTGCTCCCTACCTAACAAGAGGACAGCTCAGTTCTTGATGCCCTTTTAAATCTGGCTTCCTTTCTAAAGATTCAGGATGTGCCATCCTGGGCCTTCAAAGTATTAAAGTTAAGATAGGCTTTCATTTATGGAAGAAGAAAAGCTCAGTAGAAGCCTTCAGAGATTTTACAGTCCAGAATCCAGAATTTTGGACCTTGGTACCCGGCAGTGTCATTTTCCAAAATCTGCAACGACACAAATCCATCCATTTTAAAATGCCAGCATTAGACAAACACACCGGAGCTAAAATTTGCACACAGGAAGCAACATGAAACGAAATTGGAACTGGAGATTACCGAACAGATCAGCAGATCCCTCCAGTAGAGACATGGCAGGCCCTGCACGTTACTAGAAACCATGCTCAGAACTGGGAGGAACCAGTAAAGCATCTCCTGGTCACACAGGAACACTTGAAGCAGGTCTTTGAGCGTGCAGAAAGGTGGATTTTGGGCAAAGCCCACTGAAGGTGCCTACGTTCAGCACAGAAAGTGATAAAACAAATCCTGCAAGAGCAGCAGCTTTCCCGTGGGCAGCGCCAAGCACCTTGCTTCCTCACCGCCCAGGTGCTAGGAGAAAACAGCGATATCCACAGCCCTGCGTGCATGATTAATGCCGGTGCTGACACGGGAAGATGTTTTCCAAACAATTCAATTACAAGCACGTTCCTCTCCTCTGTTATGGTTTGGCACCATGACTACGCGGCTCAGCCGCCGGGGCCGGCGGGTAGAGGCGAGCAGCGTTTCTGTAAACCCGAACTCAGTCGCCCGTGCAGGCACGTAAGGTCAAGCACTTCCAGGCGTTAAGCTCAAGGGACATGGTGAGCTCGCCCTGACAGGTCTTTCCGTGCCTTTTCATCGCATCCTTGGCTGACACGGTGTGAGGATTCAACCTGGAAGTGGTGTCCACATCGAGAGACGACAGAACATCCCTGTGCTGGATGGGAAGCCCACGCCAGCCAGGCAGGCAGCCTGGTCCAGAAGTCAAACAAAAGCAAATAGCCGACACCACACGGGAGAAGAGGAACTTGGAACTATGAAAATTCAGTAATGTATTCAGGAGCCCAGGTAAGAATGCAGATATGCATAAGCCATATGAAAAGCACCTGCATTTCACATGCTGACCAGCATTTTGCTCTTGAAAATCCCTTCCAACACTCTCATCCTTTACCCATTGCTTTCAAAACACCAGAAATGTTTTATATATACAAAACCCTACAGAACTGCAGCTTTTTTTTTTCTCCTACTACATGACCATAATTCAAGTCATAATTCAATTATTTGTCCAGCAGTAAAGACCTCCGTATTCTGAAGGAACAAACTTTGGCCACAGGACAGTCATTTTCTGAGCCTCAGCACCGAAACGGGCCATTTCTTCCTGTGGCGCACAGCTCTCCTCTTTCGGCCCTTACCGCAACAGCGGTGGAAGGGGAAGAGCTGCTCGGACCTGCGCGCACAGGAGGCAGAGCAGCGGGCACCGCAGCAGCCCGGCGCTCACGTGGCCGAGCAGCCAGGAAACCCGCGGCTTCTGCTGCTCCAGAACATGGAAGCATCGCACCAGGGCCAGTAAACGAGCAAAAACACTGCACCAAATGTGCATCAGGAGAGCTGTCGGGCGGGACCTGTTGTCTCTAACGTAAGAGTTCCCTTCGCTGGGGCACAAGGGACGCGTGACACCAAGAGCCACCTGCAGCCCCTTAGCAAGTTGGAAAGGAAACACGTCCATCTCTCTGCTCCGGCTTCTGATCCACTTTTCCTTGCAACCTACCCCTGCTTGTTAGCGATTCCCTTGCTTTCATAGGGGAAAAGTAAAATACACTGACTACGACATCTGATGTTATATTCCACACACTAAACATAATTTTTTTTTTTTAAAAAAAGACACATTACTATGAAAATGAACCACTTTTTTTTTCTAAACCAAAACACTCTCCTGGTCCATTAAAGCTAATAGAGCAGAACCTTCAGAATATATAAGCTTCCAGATAATGAAATAAGAAGATATCATATATAGTATGCATATTTTATATATAATATATATACACCCATCTATACAAACACATATATGTGTGTGTGTGTATATATATATTTATACATACACACACACGAGTCGCTTTCCCTCCCCGCAGCCCAGCATGGAGCAGGCGCTCCGCACTCCCCCCACGCCGCACCCTTAGGGCGCCCTGATCTTCTCTTTACACCCAGAGCAGAGCCACAGCCCCAAACCCTCCGCTCCGCGGCCGCGCGCGGGGAACCCGCCGGGGGTCCCGGCCCGTTCCCGCCCGCTTCCTTGCTTGCCCGCTGCGCCAAAGCAGCTTCCAGACACTCCGGCGTGGGGGGACAAACAACCAGGGGAAACACCCGTGGGCCGCCCCCGCGCAGCGCCCCGCTCACCAGCGCCCCTCGCCCGCCGCCGCCCCGCGCGCGGCACCAGCAGCACCAGCAGCAGCGCGGGCCGCACGGGGCGGAGCGTGGCGTGGCGGGGCCTCCCTGCGGAGCCTCCGCTCGCGCTGCCCCCCGCACTGCGGCGCCGCCGTGCGGGGCCCGCGGGCGCAGCAGGCGCGGCCCCTGTCCCGGCGCGGGGCTGCGCGGGACGGGGCGGGACGGCGGCGCCCTTGGGCAGAGCGCGGAGCGTTTCGCGCCGTCCCGCGCGGGTGTCGGGTGTTTTCCCCGTCCGTTTCCCCTGGCCCGGGTTAGGAAACCTGTTACGTGCTGAGGTCCCGAGCGCGTGGGCGCGTTGGTAGGAGGAAATTCGCGAACAGTCATATATCCATGTGAAAGAAAAACCTAGATTTGAAAAAAACAACCAGGAATAGCAAGAGTAAATATTTGACTTAAAAGGCCTGAAGCTGTAGCTTAAGTGCCACTCCATTGAAAAACCCGTTCTGGAGAAAAGCCGTGTTTTCAAGTGTGCTGTGACTAAGCCTCGGTGCACTGGCTTGGGTCCGAGGTCACTTTCGGTTCGGACACCCGGGTTTTGGTGTCCCCTCCGGCCTCGGACTCCCCCTGCCCGCTCCGGCCGCTTCCCTGCGGTGCCTTCTGGGCCCGGCCGCCTCCCGAGGGTTCAGCCTCGGGTTTCCTCTTTCCGCATGCTCCAACCCATGGGGGAGCGCTGGGGTTTAGCCCGCGGCCTCCCGCCTTGCCCAGGCCTCAGGGTTAATGTTTATCCGGCGGGTGACTCATGGGGGACGACGCGCGCGGTACGAAAGCTGCGGAGCCGCCGGCATATCAGCGGCTCCTCCCCGGCGCCAGCCTCTCCTCTGGGGCCGAGCACTTCCCCAGCTCCTTCCAGGGAGCAGTGGGGCCGGCATCCCTCGCCCCACGCGGGAAGCCACGCGGAGGGCAGGCCCGGCGCTCGCCGTGGCGGGCAGCAGCCCCGTGCTGTTCCCTTGGCGTGAGCAAGGGGCGGGATGCTCCGAAGCAAAGGAGTCCAGGCCTGGCTCCAACCCGGGATCGGCCGCAACAGGCGGCGTCTGGAAGGCGGTTTCGGAAATGGGTCCGTGGTGTCAAAGTGGACAGAGGCTGCTGAAGGAGTCAGGAATTTTGTTGGCAAATGAGCTTGCTGAGAGCATCTTGGGAGCCATGCAGGCAGCTAGCGAGGCATTAGTTGGGTATCGATTTAACCAGTTTCTGCAGAACTAAAGCCTCTCTTGCTTCACCTCTGAGTAAGAAGCAGCTCCATGGAGGCAAGCTCTGCAGAGATGAGCTGTGCGGCAGCCTAAGTTTGGTTCTCCCCATCCAGACTTGCTGTTCACTGCAAACGGTCGCGATACTCAGAGGAGGTTACGTGCAGAGGGCAGGTCTCCGTGCTGCAGGATGTTCGCGCTATGCCCTGCTTTTTAGGGGAAAAGCTGAGCACTTTCCCACTGCATGAACCTCCTCCCCGCGTGTCTCTGCAGGCCACAGCATCTCCAAGCTGCAGGCGTGACCGTCACCACCTCCTTCCACCTGAGACCTCTCGTTATGGCTCTGTGGCAGCTGCAGCAGAAGCTTGTCCTGGAAGCCACACTATGCAGCTATGAAGACACTTTAACGGGGCCGATTTAGGCTGTGAAAGCAGCAGCAAAAGTAACTGCTTGTCCATGCCCCATCTGCAGGCAAGCAGCAGAACTGTAGCTGTGCCCAGAGCATGCACGATTCAAAAGGACCACAGAAAATACCCACTGAGTCAAGGATAATGCCCTCCCACTGAATAAAAGTTGTGGGAAGCCTATATAAAGAGCTGGTAGGAGTCCAGCTTTCCAAATGCATTAGTAACAGTCAGGAACAATTCCTCTATTTAGCATCACTTACAGCAACTGATGCCAGATATATCCTGAAGTATAGGTAAAAGTAGTGCCCAGGAAGATACCGCCTCCATCAGAGGAGCTCCCCGTAGCTCGCCACCACCTCGATGAGACTCCAAAATTTGGAGCCGAGCACCACAAACTCACCCGCACTTCTCTTTGCGTGGTTGATTCTGCTCCTTTTTTCTTGCTCGCTGAACAGTTCTCTGGTTTTACTTGTGTTTCTGTCGAGTCGTCTCTGCATCTCCCCTCCAGAGCAGCTTCCTAGCTGGCCCTCGCCCTCCTGCCTTGTCTCGTTGGGGCAGAAAACGAGTCTCCACAGACCCGGGTTGTCTTTACAGATCAACAAACTGAAAGGATCCGACTTCCTGTTTCATTTCCGTTAAACCTCTCGAAGTTACACAGGGCTGTGCACGCTTCTCCATATCCAAGCCGCAAGAGAAAAAAATTGAGCCTAACTCAGCTATTTATAAAGGTCACGCCGTTGCCTCCCTGCACATCTCCCAAGTTGTCTGCGTGCTGGAGACCAAGGGGTGGTGTTCAAGTGGTGGCTTCTCACAGGGACACGTGGTACTGCCTCTTCTTCACCACTACACCATGTTTGAGGGCTAGGTGCTTCCCAAGCAGCCACACTGCTAGTGGGGGATACCGAGGAGGAAGCAGGGGGTCCACACGGACACCCCTTCTCTGCTGGCTGCACACTGTGCTGGCAAAGCGAGGTTTGCCCAGGCACGGCTGAATCACCTCATAGGCACAGAGTCCTTTGAGAGAGTCTTTCATACCCCCTTCTCACCAGTCATTTAAAGTTAAATGGTCTCTCAGCAGTCTAAAACTACTCATTTTTAAGTAAGATCAAGTCTCCCGCTCTGAAGATACCTACAACTTCTTATTTCAGAGAAGGAAGCAGCTGTTTTCCCTGCCAGATTAGCTGACTGTTGCACCTTGTTACAGATGGATTAAAAAAAACCTGCTGGAAATCACACGACTCACCTGACGGTCTCCCTTTCACTGCAAGGCTGACTTCCCTTTCTCCATCTTTCACTAAGCTGCTCTGCTAAATTCACTTTTTAAGCAGCGTGTTTCCCTTCTGTCCTCCTTAGATCAGGAGCATTCACTTGCAGCAGTAAAGGAAAGTTCAGAGCTGGGTGTGGGACGGTGGCTTTCGCTTACGTTGCGTGGTTCTTTCTGTTCAATCCCGGAGCCAAAGGTTAAAGCTGCTCTCCGTCCCCCAGCTCAGGGCTTGGCCTCCGTGACTGCAGGTCTGCAAAGTCTTCCTGCTTCACCACTGAATGCCGTAGAAGCAGGAGAGAGAGAGAAATTATGGATTTTCTGTCTTTAAGAGCTCATTTACTACCTTTGATGCTCAGCTGCTATCATATATGTATGTATAATGTATATGTATATATGTTATATATATGCACATATGTCTGTATGCATTTTTTGCACCTATTATCTCTGTTCAGTTTCTATTAGCAGAACAAGAAAACTAGTGCCACAGAGAAAAAAACACTACATATGTCCTTTCCTCATTTACTTCCTCAGAACTTTTTTTAATAAAGCAAAATAAGCAAGTTGTCTTGATTAAATGGTGAAAATAATTTATTTTTGCCACTGCACTGGATTCCCTTTTATCGTCTTCAGTTCCTCTCTTGTACTTCCTCATCCATTTTGCTGGTAGGTAGGTTTGCTCCTTCCCAGAAAAAAAAAATCAGGGTTTTTGTCACTGGTCCCTTGTCTTTTCTTCACTTTCCACCTTCTTTATCCCATACCGTATTTTCCCGGCCAGGTGTGGCGGTCTCACCTGGAGGACTCCTTACCAACGTCACCCAAGCAGGAGGCAGGGATGCCCTGCCCTGCCATGGCAGAGCGTGAGTGTTTGCCTGAGCTCTGCACGTCTCCTGTAGCCGTGTGAGTCTCTTTGGTGCGTGGTGAGGATGATCTGATGTTTTGGACAGCCAGGATCTAGGAGCTTCGGGCAGTTTGGGAAAGCAAAATCCTGTTTGTTCCTATGAGTTTGGGGGATGGGTGGAGAGCAGCAGCAGACAGACTAGGGCCTTCCGCACCTCTCACTATAGGAGAACCCGAGCTGAGCTTTGTAACTGGACTACATTACAGGAAGTATAGAAAAAGATGCCCTATTTTTTATTAAGCTTTACTAAGGTGGGGTTGTGAGGAGAACAGGAACAAGAAGCCAAACCCTGAAACAGAGCAGTGTGTGTTTGCCATGCAAAGGGCAGTGACCACCTGGACCGATACGGCCTGCCGAGCAGGAAGGGCTGTTTGGCTCCTTATCGCCGCCGCAAGCTGGCAAGGAGATTTCCTCCGGCCGCCCCCGCGCTTCTGTGGCTGCCGTTATCCGGCTGCTCTCCTCCCCAGGACATTCCCCTGTGGTCCCACCAGAGGCAGAAGCCGAGCCCCGCGTTTCATGGCTCAGTTGCCTGGTGGCAGACCATGGCGGATTGGGGAGTGACGGCAGACCATGGCAGGATGGGGGGCTAGGTCGTCATCAGGCGGCACCATGATCTGAAGGCCCACACGTGACGGGGCATGACCCCATCTGTTGCCTTCCAACAGGAGGCACAAATGCTTTCGAGAGGCAGCAAACACTTGAGGAGCTTTGGTCCAGAGTTGTGGGCAATTTCATCTTTATCCCTGAGCTGTCTCCTTTCTTCTGTTACTGGGAAGAAAAACACCCCATTGGGAACAGTGACTCGCTCACTGGCGACTTTCTGCCTCCAGATGTGGTGTGCCGAGGTGCTGCAGGTGCGCAAGGTGGCATTCAGTGGGCCAGCGGGTTGTCCTTCCCCTGCACAAGACAGACAGTGAGGCAGCTGAACGTACAGTCTCTGTGCTGGGCACACAGGCTTTGGGAAGCATCGGGCAAGGCTGTGAATGCGCAGTTGCCTCTCGAGCTGGAGACTGGAGCACAACTTCCCCTGGATTCCCCTCCTGAAGGAGGAGGTGCAAGCCACTTTCTCTCACCTCTGCAAAGAACAACAGTTATCATCAATATATGTTTTAAAAATATTCTAAGAACTAATATAAAGGCTAGTAATGCTTTTTTTTTTCTCGCTGAAAAGCAAAACAGGATCACTAATGGAAAAAAAACCAGTTCATTCTTTTCAGAGGAAGGGGGTTCCCCAAATGAAAACACAGCATGTCATCAGTGAAAAGGATGAATTTTCTTCAGGGGGAGAGTTAGCAAGCAGCAGGAGAATGAGGTGCTGTGAAAATGCAGGCCTCCAAGAGAGGCAGCAGCCCGAACGGGGAGGAGCAGCAGTGCTGCTGGAAAGTCACCGCGTGGCAGGGCTGGAGAACAGACGTGCCTCTCTTCGTAATGCAGTTTATTGACCTAAAAGACTTGCAGTAGGAGCAGAAACCGGTGGTTTTCCTTTCTAAAAGGTTCTTGCGCAAGCTGTTAGTTTGCTTATCCTAAACTGCAAAGATAAACCTCCATGCTCTGCATGCCATTTCCTCCCTGCCTCCTAACAGAACCGCCGTCTGCTCTGAGAGCAGAAATTAATGCATGAACTTCACTTAGTAGGTCAAAACAACCTACTGCTAAGCTAATATTTACTATGCTTGCCTATATGCCCAGCAATACAGAAGGAAGGAGGTTATTAATGTCTTTTAATTATTACAGGGGGCAGGAATTCCGAGGATGAAATTCTGGTTTTGCTCTTGCCAACATCTCGTGCATCTTCAGAGAATGCATTAGGGGAAAAGAAATAAATTCTTCTCCCTATCTTTGAAGTGAAGCTTGAGGACTGAAAATGAGAGAAATTGAAAATCCATGGTGATGGAGAGAGCCTTCAGTAAAGTACAGCACCACTGTAACGACAGGCAGTGGCCTCAACTCTCTCCATAGTCAGTGAACAAAAAGAGTTCTCCTACTTACAGGAGATGTTCGGCACCTTCTTCACAAACCGTGGGAAGGATTTAATGATTTTTTTTCTGTATTTTCCATAATTTTTACGGATAGTAGTCTATTTGATATTCTGCTATATGAAATGCAAACAGTAGGATTTCTACTTTTCCGGCAAGTAAGTGATATTCATTTCACTTTAAGAGAATAGCCAAAGTAGGGAATGTAAAATTAAATTTCCTAGCTGTTCCCATAAGGCTTCTTCTCCAATACACAGACGCACACACATGCATGCACAAATTTCCCTGGACCCATCTTCCTACACAGAAACTTTGTCTCAGTGGAATTTGGCTTTGGATATTTATATGGGATTTCTGGACACCCTTTGGCCCCACAAAAAGAAGTTCTTCCACCCAGCACGTCAGGCACCTGCAGATCCCAGACGCAGAAATCGTCCTCCGAAATACAGGAGAAGGAGAGCTGAGTCTTGGGATCTGCCTTTATGGCCTCAAATTCAATCCCAGGCTTAATCACATCCTTGAACAACCTGGATTCAGGTGACACCAGTGTCACGCTGCTCCCTGTGGCACTTCAGGCTGACAGGAGTGCTTTGTGTATATTTGTATAGAGACTTTTAAATTTTAAAAGATTAGCAACTATGCAATCTTACAACGATGCCCTTAATGTCATAAATTTTATTCAAAAGCTTCGGTGGTTTCTGCTACGTCTATGGGCTGCACATCTTAGCACCGAGAGCAAAAACACAGAGCACGTGGCCTGGGAGGAGACGCGCGAGGGAGGGCAGGGGGACGTGGGGACTCGCACCTCCGGCTGCGAGGGACGCGCGCTGCCGTGCCCAGGCCGGCGGGAAGCCCGCGAGGAGCGGGACGTGCCCCAGCGCCCCTCCCGGGCGCGGAGCCTCGCCTGGAGGCTCCGGCAAAGCCGTCCCCGGTGTCCCCGCCAGCGCACGCCCCGGGGCCTGGAAACGCGACCCCTTCAGCACGCCCCAAAGGGCTGGGCAGGACGAGGGTGCCCTGCCGCTTTCCCCAGCCAGTGTAAATTACTGGAACGCTCCTCTAGAAACCAAGCAACTGTAATGTCGCTGAATTATTATTTTGATTTCTTTTTTTTTTTGCTAGAACTGTCCAATGCAAAGCTGTGGCTTCTGCTAGTGAAGCCACTCTAAAAACAATTGCATTGTTGCAGCCAAAAAAAAAAAAAAAAAGAACAAAAAATCTTTGTATGTGTTCTGCTGCGTTTGTTTTTTGCAGGGGAACATAGGAGCAGTCCCTCCTTCGCTGACCTTCAGGTGTTACTCTGACCTAAAACACGCTAGCATGACTCAGTGTGACTGAAACAGCCTCATGGCTGGGTAAATACAACGTATTTATATTTCCTTTCACTGGTAATATTTTCAGGAGATAGGCTTCAGAGAGAGCTACGCCCAACAGTAAAATAATTCATGCTCAATAAACAAATACGGAGAACTGCTATAAAGCCAGTATGGAGCTCAGCCAGCAATGAGCCACTGTTTTAAAGTGGTGACATGCCAGCTCTAAGCGAACAGCTCACACAAGCAGGGACATTTGTGTAGTCAAAGTAGCAGGAGGCAGAAAATGTCAAAGTTAAGGACGCGGATGTTAATGGATTTTGCAAACTGGACCACCTCTGTATCCACACAAGGACCTATTCTTTGTAAAAGCTTTTTAGCTGTCGTGTTTGTTTGTTTGTTTGTTTGGTCTAAATGTAATGTTATCTTTGTCCTGTCTTACAGATTAATTGAAACATTTTGAAAAGCAGCCTGACCATGGCTGAAGGAACGGCAAATACACTCCCCCCGGGTGCCGGGCCCTGTATTTGCTTCATCAAGAAATGCATCCGGCACAAGCACGGGCTTTACCAGTACGCTGAGAGCGATGGCTTAAGAGCTGTTGCCTCAACAGGAGACCACATTCTCACACAGCTCTCCTGATCTGCCTCTTGGGGGTCCTCTTTCTTCCAGCACAAGGGTTTCTTTATCTCCGCTGCTGTAAACAGATGGGAAAGAAATAAATCCCAAACCCATATTGTTATGGAAAAGCAACTCATGAACCAGTGCTGAGCAATAGGATGGCTCCCTCCTTCATCCTCTACACGACCTGTGTTAGACACGACACTGAAGCTTGCCGAGCAGGCACTGGAATCACCACTGCCCTCGTTGTCACCTCCCCACCAAGACCAAGCCTGCTGAAACCCCCGACATTTCTCTTAAAGCCAATAGAGTGAGAGAAGTGGCAAACCAGAAAAACAGAACTATTAGGAAAAAAAATACCCAGGTGGTGCAGGAATAGTAAAGCAGATGAATTGTCCCTGGGGAGCTATCAGAGGTGAAATAGCATTCCATCGACACCTGAACTGTTATCATTGCCTCCCTGATCTTCTAAAACTGACAAACTGTATCTAACCCAACCCTTGTGACAGATTACCTCTCTCAAATCTTACAGCTAATAGAGAAAAAAAAGAAAAGATGTCTGGAATATTTGTCAAACCAACCTTTATGGACTTGAGAGGAATATTTGGCTTTAACCAAGCACTTGCAATACCTACCACACTGCAACTGGCAAAGTCACGTCACACAAGCAGGCGTCAGAACAGACATATATGAAGGCGAACATTGTCCATGTCTGTTCCTAAGAAGGCTGACATTTATAAAGGCAAATCTTTTAATAAGATAAATTCAGCCATTTTCTTTGTGTGTCTGCTTGCCTTCTTGTATGTGTGTGTCATTGTTGAAATGGTTTCTTTACATTTTTTTGCTGTCTTAAATTGAACTGGCTTCTCCAAGAAGCCAAGAGGTCCTAGTTTATGCAATCTGACGGCCAAGGAGAGGACAAAGACCAGTGGTACTCAGTAGAAGAAGGTGCAGATAGACCCAAATCCTGCCTGATGCCAACGAGCCGCTCAGGACAAAGACATTAGCACAGAATCACATATAACCCAAGATGGGAGCAAAATCCCAATAAAAAAACCCCAAAATTTGCCTTCATTGCTCACAAAAACAATCACTTCTGTCCCTCCACACTACTGTCACATTTCTATTTACAGGGAAAGCAAGGGAAGGGCAGACAATATCTTATCCACAACATTAGTTCACTAGCTCAGAATTTGGAAAAACAAAACCCACCAGGAAATGCAGTCAGCGTATGAAGGAATCTACACACCTCGTTGATGTATGTACATACATACATACATACATACATACATACATACATACACCCTTTCGGTTGTTGCAGTATGTGTTAACTTCTCTGCGCCCGCTGCCCTCTCCTGCTGCACCGTGCCATCCACATGTGCCAATGTAATTTATCATCACAGACCTTATGTCTTTCATTTCCTCGTGTATGATGTTTTCTCAAAAGCAAGGTAATTCAAGAAACAGTAACACATATGCACACGGAGAGCGTGTCTTGAGGAGTCCCACTGAAAGGCAATCAGCCTTTCCTTCTCCTTGGAGCGCTTTCATGCATGCTCCCCACTGTGTGATAAACCCGGGCAATGCGCCCATACTCCCCAAGGGCCTGAGTACCTGTCTAAACCTTCTACTGAGCAGTAGCGGAAGTCTCGTACATGGAAATTGAATGACAGTGTAGTGCCTATGTGCAAATGAAGCTCTCAAACAATGACTTTGCAAATCACAAGGACAGGGTCATTTTTCGTTGCCATTTCCTGAGCAGCAGTGGAGAGTGCTCTTGGCACAGACTGCGTCTCTGCCTTGACAATGAGGAATGAAGCAACTCCTTGACCACAGAAACGTGGGTGAGGGAAGACAAACAGACTTCTTGGCTCTTGAGAGAATCCACAGATAGCCCTGGATCCACCAAAAGCTCTTATCAAAATGAAAGTGTACCTGAAAAAAAATGCCATTAGCAGGAACAGAAGGAATAGCATCTGAATTGCTTTCATCGTTCTGGAAGAAAAAGTGTTTGTTGTTTGATGAAGCTGTTATGTGCTCTGACAACTGCCTTATGTGTGTCCCTGCCACCAGGTTTACAGCCTGTTAAAGAACTACACCTGTAATAAAATTTTATTTGAATTTCTCATACCTAAAAAATCCTTAGAGAGGGAGATGAGAGAAATCAGACTACCTCAGCAAAGATGAAGAACATTATTGTAACCATCTATACTTTAACAAAAAGCAAATACAGTACTTCAGTTTTAAAAGTAATAGGTTAGTAGCCAGATGGAGGTCTTGAAGAAAAGAGAATTGCAAAAAATCAGGTCTACTTAGGAAATTCAGTACGTGATCTAAAAACTTTCTACTGCAAGTGAAGTCTGGACTTCTTTAGATTTGAGAACCATTCAACACCCTGGTTTTGAGATGGAGCATAAAAGCCTGCATGTCTTAAAATAGAGGCTGGCTACTGTTAGCCTTCATTTTACTACTGAGGTCTGAAAAAGAACATCTGAAAGAAAGTCTTCTCTGAAAAGAAGGATTGAAAAGCAAGGCAAGAACCGCCGTTACCTTCCACAACGATAGACCAGGGTCAGAAGAACCATCATTGCCACATTTACACCATGTCTTTCTTGCTTTGTGAAGGATCCTTTGAGGAAACAAGCTGAGGACTCTGTTAGACTCACGAGTGGTGATCAGGCACTTTTTGGTGGTGATCAAGTTATGTCAGGCCACCCCATCTGGAACAACTGCTCTTAAGACCTCATGGATATGACATTCTCATTCCATTAGCATTAAGCAGATAAAATAAGCTCTAACATTCCCTGCAAGAGCAACGAAAACAGAACAGAACAATGGACACATAAATTTCTGTGTCTGGGACTAGTAGGTATGCCCATCTTTGCATTTGCAGGATGCTTTTCCTGGCAAACTATGAGCCCCGAGCCCTGCAAGGCCCATCCAAGAAGAAAGCTCCATCACCAAAGAAGGAAGCGCTTTCTCACTGCCGCATGAGAGGGATGGCAAAACTGAATGACCTCATTCTGCAAATACTTAGAGGATTTTGGCATCACTGAAGGGAAAGTCTGATAGCTTGAAGCACCATCCATCTCAAGGGAGCCTATGCTCTCAGTGACACACATCATTGCTTGTACAAACAAGCAAGATACATGATGTAGGTTGCTGTGTGACCAAAAGTGATTAAGCGCCATTGGCACAACAGGGCAGACTTCCATCTGCTGCCAGCTTTCCTTGGTATGTAGAAGCAACCCAGGGGATGTTAAGCTCTGGCAATCACTGGGTTCAGGCTGTGCCAAGCGAATTTTCAGTGCTGCCTGTTGTCAGGGGAGATTGTGGGAAGCTTAAGGTGAAATTTCTACAGGGAGTCTTTGGAGATCCTTCTGATGCCATATTCAAGTGTGGAAGCAGCCCTCCTGCTTGACACCCAACTAAGTCTTCTTGTTAAAGTGAGGGCATTGTTCTCATAAAAATTGATGTCTGAACTTGAATTTTAAAGTGAAGAATTTCAGTTTAAACAAATCCTATGTGGTTTAGAGTTTTCTCCCATGACAGAGTGAAAGGAAATACATTCCAAATTTCCAAGAACTCGCAAGAAATTCCTATCATGTATTGAAGTATTCCTTCATGAAGTATTCATGAAGTATATAAAGTATTCCTAGGAAAGGCATTCTTGAAAAAGTTAGGAAACTTGTTAGGTTAAAAACCTAAGCAGTAAAATGAAAGTTAACATTACCCAGCTGCTATTAGTTTAATGCAGCAGTTCTCCACGCTCAGTTGTGTCAGAACAATCTCCTCAAAGCAAGGATAATGCCTCAGCTTAGAGCAGGCACTAGGTGGCTCATGATTTTCAGCAAGCAAAAAATGATGCTCAAAGAGGGAAATATCCAAGGGAAAATCCAGGTTTTACACATATATAGGCTCTAAATTGGCCATTGTCACTCAAATGGGAAACAAACTCTCAGGATTTGGGGAGATGGTGGTCAAAATATTATTTTATTTTTCTTATATGGAAGATATCTTCCTTGGGAAATATTTGGAGCAGTAAGGACCAATATGGTCATTATTACAGGTGTAATTATTGGGTGTGAGCCTTTATCCACCATAACTGATGCAGTCCCAAGTATCTCATGGGACGTGTGTCTTTAGATAGCAAGAATAAAAAACTCCCTGGAGCAGTCAAAGAAGGGTATCTATTAGGAAGACAATTAATTAAACAGCAATTTTCAGATTATTGGTCTGGATAATTAGATGATTAAAACAATGAATATCACCTTTCCTGAAAGCAGCTCTAAAGAGCTCCTCTTTTAAACCCCAGATGTCCCTCTATAATGTTCCTTCATTTTAATCTACAACCAGTGGGTGAAAGCAGAAATCTGATGCTTTTCTCTAACATGAGGGTTCATAATGGCTTCTTTTAGGCAAGTGGACAGAACAGCTGATGGGAACTTAAATTATTTTGAGCAGACTTGGTGCTATCTTTCCTGGCAGTCATAGTGAAAGAGAAAGGGATTGAACTGTTCTCCTCAGTAATTCGTGTGCCCCCTCAGCTCTTTTGGTAAGAATAAGGAAAGTCAATGAGGAAAGATGAGGAGCAGTTCTGTGTTTGAGGACAAAGTGCAGCAAGAGAGCGGCGCATTCTTCTGTTCCCACAGAACAGGCTCCCGGCTTTAGCTGCAGGTCTCGGTGCACGGAAGAGTCAAAAGACGGAGATCTCATCCTCGTGTAGGTGCTCAGTGTTGCAGCCTAGCTCAGGGGAGCACTGGGCTTAATTCCCTGGGAAATGCCAAAACAGCAGCCAGGAGTTGGAGTACAGGGTACATGGCACATAATTTTGCTTGCCAGGGAGAAGAAACAACACTGGGCATCAGCTCCCTTGCAATGGTGACAGACGACTGGGCTCTCCTTGCATTAGAGCATGTGCCTCCTACCTCAGCTGCTTGGGTAGATGCACGTGCACAAAATGTACAGCGTTTCTTACAAGTCCAACCTGCACCTCTGCCGAATGCCTGACTCATCAGTCACTCCTAAGGCAAGGTCCAGTGAGACCCAGCTCCAGCAAAAACACGAGCTGCTCGTCTCGAGGATAAAGCAGTGGCTCTGACCAGCACCGAGCCGGCTCGTACAAGCGGGAAACTCAGGCCTGCCGAAGCCTTAGAGCACAAAGCTAATATATCGCACCCATGCTGAGTCTGAATACACACACAGGGCATGCGAAGCTTCCCTCCTGTCCTGGCTTGGAGCAGACACAGCGACCCTCCTTTCACTAATCACAAGAGAGCCCTTTATTTGACAGCTTCTGTCCAAGAAACACACAAATATACTGCTGTTTCTACCAAATAGTGGTTGTCCAAATACCTCCTCAGATACCAACCACTAACACATTTCACCATCCACAAACACTGCTTGATTACACTCTTGTCTTCTTGTGCTACAATTTTGGGAATCCTGGAGCTTAATCTCTAGTCAGTCACGGGTTTTGCCCTTGGTTACACATTCACCTCTTGTTCATCAGACCCTCTGTTTAATGGAGTCCTACGCCTACCACCACAGCAATGAGTTTTTAATGTTTCCCGACTATCATGCAGTACACTATGTGCAAAGGATGTACCACCGTATTTTCAGGCATCTCATACTACCAGTGAGGCTTGGACAGGCACCAGTTCCTATGTTGCAGGAAGCCAAATGCTTTTGCTAAGTCATTCTGGAGGACCTCTGTTGTGCCCTGGCCTGAATGTGCCCTTAGGGTCGGAAAAAACACCAACTGGTTATTTTTCCCTTCATTGGCA
The DNA here is from genome assembly GCA_003342815.1 of Eudromia elegans. Classification (NCBI taxonomy): domain Eukaryota; kingdom Metazoa; phylum Chordata; class Aves; order Tinamiformes; family Tinamidae; genus Eudromia; species Eudromia elegans. Next base: position 411,544 of record PTEX01000280.1, on the reverse strand, counting down.
AGTTAGTATTCCCGTCTGAAAATGAGGATGGTTTATACAGTTATGTAATAGAAAATGAGGCATCGACCCTGCTCCTTAGGAGCACGGGCAAGTTTGTGTTCCTCAAAGTCATTAGTGGCTACTTCAGACCACACCTGCCCCACAGCTGAGAATGGAGCCATGGATTATTTACAGAGAAAACCACAGAAGGCCAAGCTATTGTGTTACCTTCCCTGTCAAGCTCAGAAGAGGTGGAAAGCAAGGCATAGTATCGAGTGTTTTCTTAAACGGGCCTCTGCCAGTGTAGGCTGCTGACCCTGGGGACACTATCTAGCGAACTTTTTTTCTACGTGCACAAAGGCTTTCAAGTCCAGCCACATGTACCAAAAGCGCTTAGGAGAAGCTCCTGCTCTCTCTCAACCTCTATTTTGACAAGTTATCTGTTTATGTACTGACTCTAAAGTAGAGAAGTGCTGGCAACCCTCTTCTTCCTAAACTAGCAACAGACGACCAAGTAGAGATATTTAGATACTTCCTTCTCCTAAAGGAGTTTTGTTTCTCCTTCCCCTTTCAGGGTCTGCATCCAGTACCTTGCTTGCCCTCAGCAGTATTCTGGCCTCAGAGCCCCATGCCAGCTCTCCTCACCCAAGCATCAGGTTTCCACTCCCAAGATGGCCAACGAGCACGGCACCCAAGTGACTTTCTGGCACTTGCTGGGCCCAACTGTGCTATTTGGCTATGGGAAATATCCAAACTGAAGAGCCCTTCATAAGGCTGAAGGAGGTTTTGATGAAACCTCCACCTAATAAATAAATAAATATTTTATATAAAATGCTGGGGATTATTATTTCCCAAGTAAACAAACTCATGCAATTGGACTAAGCACAGTGCACTCTTGCTCAAGTAGGAGTTTCAAAATCCCAGCTGATGGGGATGAGTTTCTACCATCGAAAGAAACACAAATGTATTTTCTCTTTATATCCCATTTGGGTAATCCCTCCTTTCTTCCGCTTAGGTTATTTGCAGGCAAGAAAGAAGTATTTTGGAAAACTCAAACCCACAAACGGTTCTAAGAACAAAGTGTCAACTATATCCCAGCCATGGAAAAAGCTGCCAGCATTCACCTTTGCCAGCAGATTTTTATGGAATATTCCTTCTCACAATGAGCCCCAGTAAACTGCAAGAAATAAAAGGGACAGTTTTACCAGTAGCAGGGACATAGCCACAGTGGTGCTGGGGAGGACAAGCCACGTGTACAACGCAGGGACAAGCAAAACACTGCGTACTGTGCCCTGAACTTTATTTTGATTTGCAAATGTGTTAGTGATAGCAGAAAAGCCAGAGTAAAAACAAAATGAAAAACCCTTCTGCCTTGTCCCTTACAGGAGGAAGTAAAAAACAAAGTCTTCATGACGCAAGTGACTTTTCTTCTTGGGCATTCATTATGGGCATCTAGAGTCATTATGAGCATGTGGGAAATACACACTAAAATGATCAATACTAAAGTGAAATTCAGGCCTTTGGTCTTTTACAAGGAACATCTGGTAAAAGCCTCAGGGGAAAAAAAAAATCAAAATTTAGTAAAGAGAACTGTAATGAATTTCCACAGTTAGAGATTCACATCATTTATAAAAAACACAACCAGGACGCTACAAATCAGTCAACACTTAGAGCAAAGGCAAGTATTATTTTGTAAGGCATGAAAGATACATTGTTGCAATGTAAATGGAATTTTATGGCAGTAAAACAATTTACCTTCTTAAAATACAGAGCCCAATTAAAATATAAGCAAGCCTAGCCTTTCAAACACCTTAAAAAGCAAGAGATCAGACAAGTATGTCAAATACGTTTAATTTTTTTCAAAATAACTGATGGCAAAATAAAATATTTACATCACGTCATACTGTGTAAACATGTAACGTCACTGTACAAAGAAATATACATGCAAAATAAAGCAAAATTTTAACTGAAACAATAAAGGAAAATAATACACAAACATAACGATATGAGGTTGGTACGAATACACATCCAGTTTTGAAGTCAGTTGTTTTCTTTTAAAAAGTTTCTGTACAACTTTACAAAAAAAAAAAAACCAAAAACAAAAACAAACCAAAATTAAAAACAACCAACAAAATAAAACAAAAAAGGAATAAATAGGATACAGTGGAAGCCACAAAGCTCAAAACTAATCCAAGCTAGGTTATGGCTTAAGACCCAGTTACCTAACCGTGTGTGAGACGTTGGCTTGGTTTCTTTAAACATGGCATTTCACACAAACATAGATGACAGCACACCCTTAGGGACTCAGTGACGCACAGAAAACCATCTCTGCCTTTTTAAATAGCTCATGTTAATATTACTTCAACTTTAAAAACAGTTACTAAGACAAGTACATTACGTGTCAGATCCTCGTCACCTGACCACTACTTTTTGAATGTATTTCTTCACCAAAGAGCACAAAATTCATTTGTTCATTTCACAGAAAGAAGTAAACACTGATTTGAAAATTCTAAAAAGTAGTAAATATCGAGACTGATTTTGGGAAAGTCATACTTTGGCATTTTGAATATAGTAATAAATTTTAAAAAGTGTCACCCTATTTCTTAACTATTTTGAGATTTGGGATACGAATCTCTCTCCATCTCTCTGTTTTCTTTTAAACAATCCTTAAAACCGACTAGTCTCCACTAAATCCTATGCTAATCCTCATCTTAAACTAATAATGACAGTGTGATACAACACACCCTCCCCTGCCCACCCGGGAACCCCAAACACGCAAACAAAACCATAAAGCTCGCCGTACTAAGTATGTGCTTTTTCTATATATTTATTACAGTTACAACAGAGGTCCTCATAAATAGTTGCATAAAATGTTAAAGCCACAACATTGCACATGATATGAAATAAAAGAAAATCCCAAATGAGTGCATTTACAGTATTTCATCCTGCTGCATACTGCTCAGCAATCGGGTTGGCCAGCTGGGCACCAACCTGACGTCCTTTTTTCCAAGGGGACAGCGAGTGCTGACCCAAACTGAAGACCCGCACAGTGGTATACCACCATTTAGGAGGGAGGGGAGAAAAAAGGATAACGAGGCAAGGGGGGAAATTACAGACTGAAGGCAGGTAACAGTCTATATACAAGTAAGGCCTACATTTTATCAGAGCAAAACAATTCATTCTATTTGTATGCAAAAACTTTGAGGTTGGATGCACTTAAAAGCAGAGTCCGATCTCAGTGCACTGCTACGTGAGATACATACAGGCGAGGCAACTGGAAAGCTCTAGGACCAAGTGAAAACCAGATGTTACAAATGGAGGCCGTATCCATGGGCAGCCACCTTGGTGAGTCTTCTCCAGGCATGATGTCGGCTGTTAATACCAGTGCTTTGAACATAGGCATTTCTTCCTTGAATAAATCTGGAAAACGGTAGTTAAGTTCACTTGCAAAATTCAACTCTTGTTTATTAAAAAAACTATTTTTTTTTTGCAGAAACCTGAATAAAATACTGTTACTGTGTCGCTCGTGACTGCCTTTCGCAGAGCACAGTGCCATCGTCCTCCACCCCAGTGAAGTCCGCGCCGCCGGGCCCGCGCGCGGCCACGCGCGGGTCGCCTCGCAGCGCCTTTGCACACGAACATTCGCTAGCAGCTGGTTGGCTCGGGCGGTGCTTTCCCCAAAATTCAAGTCAACAGCTGATTGGCAGGAGGAGTCTTATCTCCGGTTGGATCGGCAGGAGGAGTCTATCTCCAGTCTTGCTTGGCAGGTGAAAGAGAATGAGAGAGAACTTCGGGCAAGGTCAAACTCTTGGCAAGAGCCTGCTCTGTAAGAAGTTTTTAATGCTACGGATGGGTCGAACATCATTCTGGTGTTTTCGCCGCTCAATGAACGAAGTCAGTCTGGATATGTCAATGCTGTCAGCATTTTTGCTGTTCCCCAGCTGCAGCCATTGCTCCTGGAGGGCCAGTGCAGCCGAGGGACGCTTAGCTGGGTCATCCTGAAGTAGGAAGCATACAAAATCTTTGGCCTTCTGGCTAACTCCTTTGAAGTAGTCATCTGGGAAACTAAAGTCTAAGCGGCAAATATTCAGGCAAGTTTCCTCTACACTTTCATCCAGGAAAGGAGAGACGCCACTAAGAAGGACATACGTGAGCACGCCAATGCTCCAAACATCTGAAGTGAGGGAAACAGGATTTCCGAGAATAATTTCAGGAGCTGCAAACTCAGGGTTTCCAAGTAACTGGTGGATGTAATATGTAGTATTGAGCTGGACTGCATCTCCAAAGTCAGCCAGTTTTATTGTTGGCTTAGTGGAACTCTGGTCCACCAAAATATTTTCAGGCTAGAAAACATAAAGGGAAAGGTTTAGAGGCCTTCTTTGAAGACAGTCTAGCATGCATTTAACACTCCAACATCACTGTTTCCCAGCCAGCACTGTAAGCTCCAGAACATGACAAAGCTATAAGGATTACTGCCCAAAGCCAGCTCTGCAAAGCTCCTAGGCAGTCCAGCGAACCTTTCCCCCAGACCAACACGCCAGGCAGTGTCCTGCCAACTGCAGCATGCAGTGAATGTGTTTCAGATGCCGGCGTTGTAATAGTTGCAGAAAATACAGCTCTGCCAGATAAGACTGCAGATGTCCACAATAACAGCTCTGCAATATTTCACAGAGAGCTCTGCTTGGGAGCTTACAGCTTAAAGAACAGCAATATGAATAAAGAGAGAAAAAAGACCTGCTCTGTATCTTTACAACAACTTTATTTTGTGTTTCTTTAGCATAATGGAGCTGTACTGATGGAATTAAAGCACTATCATGAGACTGGCAGGAAAAGATCCAAGTGGATGCACATGGATTCAGTAGTACTGCTCTATGACTAGAAAACTGAAAATAAAACTGTTTTATGACTTTAATTTTTCTGAAAATTTTGTATTTTTTTAAAAATAAATTTTCTGAAATTATTGCTGCTTTAGCTGTGATCCTATCAAAATAAGAGTAATTTTTATTTTACCTACCTACATAGTTAATAATTGTACTTGCCTATAAATAATTTCTAAGTAGTTTACCTTTTTGTACTCAGAGACTGGGAAAAAAGCACTAGTGCACTCCCTATAGCACTAGGGAACTAAGTTTTTTTGTCTCCATGATCCATGTGGACAAAACAAGTTCAGCTTGGTAAAGCAGAGTGTGAGGAAGGAAGATGTAGACTCTTTTAGCTTTTTCTCACAATGACACCTTTCAGCTAAAGAGACTCTGCCTATGAACAGACTTTTCAAAGTTAAAATTCCCTATTACTCAAATAGGGGTGGAAAAAAAATTTAAAAAGGTGCAGAAAATGTTTTATTTCTAATTCATCTAAAAAACTTCTCCTTACACAGATTTTTCCATTAGAAGGCATCAAATCCTTGTGACCCAAGCAAAACTAATGGGTTGGAACAGCTGCCCAGCAGGAATCATTCACATCACACCCAGATTCCCTAATGAAGTCTTCAAGCAATTTGCAGACGAATGCCCTCAGCTGCCCGTTTCTAGAAGCATGAGGTGTTTATTCTAGTTCCCTGGAAGAGCGTGCTCTGCTTGCAAGCCCATTCACCCCTCACCTTTAGGTCCAGATGTGCTATTCTGCAGTTGTGAAGATACTGCACAGCTTCTAGAATCTCTCCCAGGTAGAGTCTGATCTTCCCCTCAGTGAGGTTTCCCCATCGCACAACGTAGTCTAGAAGGCGACCCTGGTCAGCCCTATTGGAATTATAAAAGTTACATTACAATGCAAATAACAGAGTAGAAAGGAAAATATACAATCAGTTTTCAAAGTTATTTAAATATATATATGTGATGTTAAAGGTAAATATCTCTTAACTACAATAACTATTTCCCTGTTTCTAATGTTTAGCTACTGTTTCCTGATCATCTATTTGATTATGAGGATCCTGACAGTGACAAAATCCTGTTGTTTACAGCAGACCCAAACCTAAAATAAGGGTAAGTGATTTCAAAGTGGGAGGAAAGGGTGAAGGAGAGGAGGAAAGGAAGAAAAACAGCATTACTGCCACACAAAGGCCTACAGAATTACAATGTTTTTCATTTCACCCTTAGTTTAAAATTAAAGAAACAAACCTCAGAGTATTCCAAGTATCTAACTCTGTTCCGTACACAGAGATTTATTGTATGGATTTATTCAACTGAGATTCTATCAACAACACTGTAAACTTCTCCCAGTTTAAATAATGAAAAGTTTTGGTTTTAATCTTCTGGCTACCAGAGGTCTGCAAAAGCATCTTTCTGTGATGTTTCCTAAATTATCACAGATTTATTTTGGTGCATTTATTTTGGGTGCAGTTTGGAACAGTAATATCTACATGGTCTAAGCACACAGGACAGTAAGCACTTTATGCCACTAGTCATAAATCCGAAATCTTAACTATTATGATTAACTGGAGAAGAGAGAACTTCAAAACTGTACTTGAATACTGTATCAACATAACATAAGCATAGACTTGAGCAAAGAAGAAGAAGAAAAAATCAGACAGAAGACTATTACAATGCAGAGACCACCTGAGTCCTGCCATAGGCAGAAGGAATAATCATAGCCAAATTATAACATTTCTAATTCACCTGTGCATTCACTTTACATAAAGTAATTTCTGTAATTTTGGACTATAACCTACATGTCAGTTCAATAGGCCTACTTGACTCCTCAATACATCATTAAATGTCGTGTTTTTAATAACAGCATTAGGTAACAGCATGATTTATTTAGGTGTTTTCAAACTTAAATCTCAGTTTCTTATTCACAAACTACCACAAGCACTCTGGGAAGTTAGATGTCTAGATTGAACTTAATGGATTATATTAAGAGTTCACATACATTTCTAACACTAGTATGTAGTTGGTGGAGGTCTCAAAGGTATCAAGAAGGCCAATGAGCTGGGGATGTTGGAGATTCTGCATGACTCCAAGTTCATGGGTAACCTGGTCTCGTTTCATCAACTTCTTATTCACAAACTTAGTGGCTACTGCTCGCTTGGTTCCCTTCTGGTCACACTTCTTTACGACAGAAAATCTGCCCCTGGAATACAATATGAAAAGGAAAGAATTAGCCAAGACAGGCACAAGTATATCCTTGTACTCTGAGAAATATCCTAATTTCAGATCTCTAATAAAGCATGATCAGGGTATAAATAATAAATATAAATAATAAATATAATATAAATAAACTCTTTGTGTATGCATCTTCTACAAAATGTCTGGATAAATAATTATCTCTGGAGAGAAAACTGTTTTTATAATATTTGCAGTACTTTATAATACTTGTTTTATAATACTTGAGCAATACTTGCTCATTTTTGGACCTCCTCTGCCTTGAATCTTCATGCCTTCAATTAGAAAGTCCTCACTACAATAGCATCACAAATCATGCTAAGACGTGCTTCAAAAAATCCACTGGAGCCTCTCAAAACATTTGCAAAACACACATCCCTTAACGTAGTCTATAATACCGCTTCAATCTAAAATGTTCTGCTTATGCACTGCCATCTAGTGCTGATAAGATTTTGGTTTCCTTATTTTCATGTAAAACAATGTCATTCTGGCTTTTTAGGCTCATAAATAATTTGTCAAGAGAATTCCCTTATTTGATTGAGAAGTTCATATTTTGACATGATTGTCTACTTTTATAGACTACAACATACCTGCCAAGCTCAGCCACTTCACTGTAGAGGGAATCAAAGTTGTCTTTCCAGATTACCATGATCCCATCACTCCCAGGACCTGCAATAAAGAGTAAGACAGGATAGCCAACATTTAATATAGTCAAATCCTCCTCAGAACGACACTGTTGTCACTATAAGCAATGGCTTGTTTCAGATGAAAAGGAGACTTCATATTCAATTTGGAATATGTTTTGTCTGAGATTACCATTATCATTTTTGTTTTGAAGCTGGCAACAAATTTATGTAACAAATGTCTTCATATTTTCCATCCTCTTGCAAATTGGAGATAAAATTGCTTCTGTAATCAACTACCTTATTGATGGTTTATGAAGTCTCCTATAATGATTCAGATTAAATTGTATTTTGAAAGAGATAATGCAAAAGAAGTGACTGCACTGGAATGGCTGAAGTCCAAAGGACTGAAGGATTTCATAGGTGTTGAAAGGAGGGAAACAAAATGGCCACAGCAAACACCATAACTTCCTGATAAACGTATTGTTAGAGCTGGGGAATGCTGCCTGTCTTTTAGACACGCAATCAATGGAACCATCTTGTCCCCTTAACCTGCATGTGACACGGGCTGGCAGCAAGACAACCCGGTTGCGTGCCAGAGCGGCCCAGCCAAGGCAGCAGAGCAGATTTTGTAGTGGAACTAATTCAGCTGCAGGGGGAATTGTCTGTATAGGAATGAGTAATCTTGGCAAACTGAAGGAAATAGACAGAAGAATAGGTATTTTACATTATTGTTATTATCAACAATACACCTGGCACTGGTTAAAGAAAGGGGAATGATCAGGCAATGTAACAGCTACCTGAAAAAAGAAACAAACATCAGTTGCAGGCCAAGAATTTCCTTTCTGACTTTTATCTACTGCAATACACTTGTCACAGGGCTTAACTAATGGTTGTCTGCTGAAAGCTTTGATTTCAATTAGCAGGAAATGCTAGGAATAATCTAATCACTGCCTCATTATGTTGCTTGGAAGGCTTATATTGGGGCTGCCAACAAGTAGTGCTTAAAATGACAGCAATGAATGTAAATCCCCCAAAATTTCAGAAAAGATTATTGGAAGGGACATATCTTTCAAAATCTGGTTTCAATATTCCAAGAAAATTGCAAAGTTGTTTTGGAAAAATGGATGTTGGTGCGGACAACTGTAATAGTTTCTGTATCTGCTGAAACACATGTACTGAAGCAGCATGAAACATTCACATCCTATTTTGTTTCCCATCATCGATTTGAGACAAAGCTATTTCATTTATTATTTATTAATTAAAATATTTACAATTCTTTCCAAGGAATGAGTCTTTCAATAGATTAAATAACCCGGGTAGTATCAGCTGTTACAGCTTCATGTAAGAAAGTTTATTCTTCTTCCTAATTATGTTCTCCCTACTTCCAAAAATGTAGAACCCACAATGCCTAGAGAAAAATAACTAATTATGTGAATGAAACACAAGCTTATTTGTATGTCGTCAAATGTATTAAGCAAAAATAACATTCCTTTCCTCAGAAGCCTTCCTGGCATCTACATTTGCATGGATAGTGGTTAAAAAGTAACTCGACCAGAGAGACTTCTTTCATTTCTGAAAGTTCTTGTACACTCCGAGTGCCTCATTTCAGAGCCTGGAAGAATGTAATTAAGTCTGGATCCATGACATAAAGAGAAGAACTCTCTTATTCTTTCTCTCATATGCTTTCCTAAATACTGTGGCTTTAATTCTAGCAGAAGAAATTATAGAAAATTATACATGGCAATGCCACTCTGATATCTGTGCATTTTAGTAATGATAAATGTTAATATACTACAGTTTCATTGCGACCAAATAAAGAATATAGAAGATAAAATCATACTATGTTTGAACTCATGTTGGCAAACAAGGTGGATACACACCTCAACTTTGACATGGAAATGATCTGCAGAATTCTGTCTGTAGGAACCAAAAATTAGATTCTTCCTAAAAATGCATCTATTGCTGCTGAAACAAGTAGTGTAGCACAGATGAAACAGATTGGTACTGTTATTGGTGTTCCCTTAACAGAGGAAAACCTAAAGAGTCAGGCATTTCTTTTTCTCTGTACTACAGATAATACATGCTACCTTTGAAATCTCAGATACTTTGAATAAAATGAAACGAATACAAACAAAGAGACATGCCTACCTAAAACTCGTAGACTGGCAGAGGATGAAACTGAACCCATATCGTTTGCAGCTATACAGGTATAGATACCATCGTCTTCTGCAGTGACGCCAATGATTTTCAGTGAAGCCTCTCCTAAGTCACTGAGAAACATAATAACAATCATTAATTTATATTCGTTCTACAGGCCTTAAACTATAGAAAATAGACACAGCTAGGGTGATAATGTTGATATTTCTTAGCCTACAGTTCTTATATGCTCTCTGGACAAGCATCATCTTTGCAATTTCAGAAGTCTCTTTCAGAATTAGAGCATTTTGTGTCTTTGAAATAATTTGGACACCTTACAGATTTATCAGGAAAGCAAACATCCTCACTGGTACTTTGTCTCTTGCTTGCATTTGAAAATCAAGCACTTGCCATGTTTTTTGTGCTCCCTCTACTTTCTTTAATTATGAGAAGGCAAACTGAGGCAACTTCAAGGGACATGGTCCATCATGACTCTTTCTGGAAGTTAAATTTCCATTCCTGATGCCTAGCACATGGAAGCTGATCTAATGTCCATACTTTCAAAGCACTTATGCTTTGTAGGAGTAGACTCCAATTTTAATACCAAACAGGCACTACACCATGACTTTGGAGACCTTAGAATGCTAGAGAATGAGCTTGGGAAGACATTTAGGTTTTCTCTCTGCACTTGGGCAGCAATAGCAATAGCATATATGAGATCACAGGAGAAAGATTCTGCAGACTCCTCCTTAATCTTCCTCACTGCTCAAATGACCTTTTTGTTTGACTTCAAACACCTCCTCAAATCTTCCTCTTGCAATTCATGTCTACTGCTTTTTGGACAATATGCCATGGTCAGTGGGCAGAGCATTTCACCTCTAGTTTCAAAACAACCCTAAGTATGTTATTATTCCCAATAGAACATATATTCATGACTATCCATCACTCTTATTGCTCTCCTTTGGATTCATCCCAATAACTCTAAGCCACTTGACTAAGCCAAAAGCTATTTGCCCCAGCCTTCACAGCACTGGCATGCTGGCACACAGTTCAAACACTGGATCACTGACAGAAGTGGCTACCATGATACCTAATCAGAAATAGCAGCTGAATTCTCTTTTGTTTTTAGATGACATTTTAAATCAACCAGTTATGACATGTGGGTACCACCAGCCATCCTCAGAGGAAGCTGCAGAATTTCTCCAGCAGACCCCAACTGTGAAATATTTCCACCTGAGGCTAAACTCATCTTTATGCCTCAAAGCCAATAGCCATCTTGTGACAAAGTTGCAAAGACAAAATGTAATGGCTTCAGCAGTTCCTCTTCCTTCACATAGGTTCCCTTTTCCACCCACAATCCAGATTAAAAAAAAAAAAATTATATATATATGCATACACACACACATAGCCCCTTCCCCGCCCCCCAACAGTAACAAAACCTTCCCCAGGAGATAAGCTGGTTTTTTTATCACTTATCACCTCAATGATCCCATCTGCAGCGTGTCCCACACAAACGGTTGTACAGGCACAACTGAGGCACAGCAAGTGGGGCACAGGAATGAGAATCTTATTAGACATCTTTGCCAGAGGTACCACATAGGTTACCTATGGCCTAATGAACCCTGTAATAAGACTAAAACCATCTCACACACTTAGGCTTATCCATTAAGATTTACTAGTTTGCTCCAACTCCAAAACCTCTTGCCGCTCACTTCTGTAAGTTTATGTGATAGCAGCAAGTCAGGTATTGAGTAATTATGAACTGAAGCCTTCTGTACGAAATCAGAGTACCATTATGTGTTTATGAGTCACTTAGTTTATTCTTGGGGTGTTCAGTGAGGAGTGGGAGATATGTTTGGGGACAAAACCCCAAACACTTCAAAGCAAATAAGTCACTAGGGTTGCTTACAGGAATTTTTCCTTTTAAAATAAGGAGATGAATCACATGATCTACTGTACCTGTACGAGATGCTGTGATGACCATCGTTGCTCAGCGTATTATGATCAGGACCTTTCCAAGTAACTGAAGCCTTGGGGCGACCACAGACTTTACATCTAAGCACGATGGTTTCTCCTGTCTCACATGTTACCTCACTCAATGGCATTATAAACTCTGGGGGAACTGGAAAAAGAAAATTAATGGCAGGTGAAGATAACAAATTTGTTTTCTTCCCCCTGCTCCTTTACAAACTTTCTTATTACTTAAGACAAAGTAGCAAAGTACAGTGCAATTGAAGGTTTCCAGGGTTCTATCCCTTGGATCATCAGTGGCTAAGTCACTTGCTGAGGTTCAGTAGAGCTAATGACTTCTCCCTTTGAATGAACTTGGATATGCCACTATTGTGTTATTCCGTGGATAACTCAGAAACTATCATGTGAATTAAACACAGGGGCAAGTAAGTTGAGAAAACCCTTTGGTGAATAGTATTGAAGAACATGGCCAACAAGGCCAGTGTTCATGCCCTGTTAAGTTTGCCAATAAAACACACAAAAAAATGTCTATAGAGGTAGTTGCTTACAGGGAAATGTTGAAAAACTTACATTTGTGAATCAACAAAACAAAACAAAAAATAAGAGCTTAGCCTTGTCTCTGGAGTGCCACTAACTTTGTCCTGATCAGCCTCAGCATTGGAGAGGCCTTGAATGCTCCCTGGAATTTCAGGTGAAAATTTAAGCAGGTGGTCTCCACCTCCTGTCCTTATTACTTGGCAAATACAGCAAAGCCCAAATTCTGTACAGCCTCAGTGCAAACACACAGGAAAGGAAGATGGCATAAATCTTTCTGAAAAGCACATGATACAGTCCTTGTGCTTTGTGCTCTTTTGAACAGGGCAACAAAAAAGTGTGTCTTGCATCTTAAAATCTCTGGCATCTCCTTACGAGGAAGAACTTCTTTGCTGTGAGGGTGCCAGAGCCCTGGCACAGGCTGCCCAGAGAGGCTGTGGAGTCTCCTTCTCTGGAGATCTTCCAAACCCGCCTGGATGCCACCCTGTGCCATGTGCTTTAGGTGTCTCTGTTGGAGCAGGAGCGTTGGACTAGATGATCTCTAGAGGTCCCTTCCAACCTCAACCATTCTGTGATTACCTCTCTTGTCCTATCTCTACCACCCCTAACACTCCATCCCAAACCCCTTCATATTTTGATAGGTAATACTCAGTTCCTAAAGTAATTCATTTCAAGTGATTTTAAACAAAGCAAACTATGTATTCTTTAGGTTACTTTCTTAAAGATTAAAACAACTTACCATCATAAATGTAATTGGGGTTGAGAAGCTGGAAAGGAGAAATTAGAAAATTAATGTATGCATAACCTTACAATAAATTAAAGAATGGTAGAAAAAGCACAGTGAGAGCAGAGATTATATGAACCCACAAAGATCTAAGTAGCATCTGGATATCAGATGCCATCACTGCACTACTCCTTCTACATAGACCTGTAGACTCAAAGACTACATCTTCCTGTTCTGGGTCTGGGCACACATGATCCATTAAAATCACTGTTACATACATTTCCTTGCAGTGAAATTCTGATAGAAGTTAAAACTTTAAGCTAGATTTTACAGAAACTCCAATGTGACTATTGTTGGAAACAACTACATCTTTGTAACATTTACCTTTACAGAAACCTTGTTGGCAAGTCCTTCTCGGGATTTGCGGTACCCATTTTCTAGCTTGCCTTCCCTTTTGCCGTCTTTATCTTTTTTCTCAGATTTCTTCCTTAAACGGAGTGCTGTGTGCCAAGATGTTGACTTCCTAAATGCAGGATATGAAAACTTTAATCACTCTTTTTTCGACTCTCAGCTATGTGTTATGTTTTCTAGTTTAAAATGCCATTGATAAAACATATTTCAATGTTATTTCATTTTTTCACTTTTCATTAATAGTGAAAAAAATCCATTGCATATTTCTCCATAAGGCACTCTAACCGCAGTTAAAACTGTACACAAACTGGTAAAATTCAGTGTTTAGCTTAGAATTTCTTGAAAATTTTGAATGATAAACTTTCAATATGAAAATATAAACTGCCAATCAAACTGAGCAATGAACAGCGTAACATCTATGTCCAATATAGTCTATAGGAGCTTTACATTCAGGATGGTAAGAAGTCTGATATGACATAATTTTCCCCATTAGAGAGATGAGAGAAGTCTTCCTAGCAGCCAGCTGATTTCAGACGGTTTGTGGCTCCAGGTGGAAGGTTGGGAACTGGAAATCTAATTCCACTTGGCACAAACATTTATTACCATCTTCCTACAGAAAGATGTCTTGCCTGGCAACTCATACCAGTAAGCCAGTCAGTAGCTTGCTGCTCTCAAAGACTGCATTTTTAGTGCTTTTTTTTTTTTCAAATAAAGAATGTCCTTCTGGGTTATTTCTTACTGTCCTGTAGTTAGAAGTGTGTTTAAATGCCTCTTATACATTCATCCTACTGGATGTTAACTCCTCAAAGATAGCTTCAACTTTTGGCTGAAGAGGTTCAGAGGCTTATCTAAATTAGATTTTTTTTTCTTACTTCTCCCCTTCTACCCATGTCCAGACACTCACTTGATGGTTCCATCAGGGTTGTCAATGATGACTGCACTGGTATGCCCCAAGACATAGCCGGGAATCCAGCCCTCGGCTGCGGGGCACTGATCAGTGGCGGCTCTGAACACCAAAAACATGTTCTGTTGGTTGCTGGCTAGAATCTGCACGACCTCTCCTTGGTAGACATTTATCTCATCCTCCTTCACTGCCGTGTAATCGTGTGTCACCAGCATGGTGGAGATATTGCTACTGCTGCTACTTTCACTCTGCAGGTGTCAACGGAAGCACAAAGAAGGGAGGGAAAGAAAGAACCATGTTTAAAGTTCACGAAGAAGACGGGCTATTCTTGGCCTACACCACTACAACCAAGATCTGCATAATCCACATAATTTAAGGCACAATCAAAGCAAAGACCTCTGATTTCTTTTTTAGAGCTAGTTGTGTCTGTTTCATATAAAGTAGTTTCATTTTTGAATATCATTACTTACAGAAGCAGCAATTTATTCCTGTTACTTTTAATCAAGATTATTTCCTCTCTAGTTTACTAAAACTCAGTTTATACATAGCCATCATTTATCTTCCTTTCAGGCTCTGATGTTGAATCTTTTATCAAACATCTTCATTGGGAACAAATCTACAATACAGCACATGGGACAACTCATCAGGAAGTCTTATGTGTGCAGTTCCAAATATAACCAGCTAGGACTTCACATCATAAACACTGGGAACTCCAACAATGAAAAATATATTAATCAATCCTCCCTAGCACAGCTTGTGAGATCTCAGACATCAGCCTCTTCTTGCATGCTCAACACATCAAGGTACAGAAGAATAAAAAAGGCTTTTTATAATCTCTCTCTTAAAAACTCAAGGCTTTCACTGGTTGAATCAGTATGATCAGGTTTGTTCTTTTAAATGCACAGGATGCATTTATCCAGTAAATTACTGTATTTTTTTGTAAAAAAAAAACAAGTTTCTTTGGCAAAATAAGCACTCTGAACTGCCAGAATAGAGTTGCAAATCTAACTTCTAGTCACCATGACAGATGTGTGTTGTTAGATGCTTACCTTGTGTTTTCAGATAGTGGTTATGAGTTTTGTTTGATTGATTACTATTTGTTCACATGTGTTCAGGTGTGTGTTGCACACACAAAGGAATGCGTGTGTATATATATATATGAATGTATGTATGCGTGGGTGTGTATATTTTCGTATGTATGTAGGGGGGTGTGTGTGCATACATATACATGTTTGTAAATCATACTATTGAGGATTTTTCAAAAAAAAAAGCTCTCTCACAAATGCTTTCTAAGGGACAGCTGTTTTTTCCCATGCTTGCGTTTCCCATATGAGGTTAAATAAATAGAGGTTTCAAAATTATTATCAAGTTGTGCAAATCATTCCTTGAAATAAGCGGTTTCCTTCTCAAAACAAAAAACGTTTTTTGCTTTGAAAACAAAACAAACGGCCCATGCACAATGCGATATGAGGCAGTTTTGTCTGTGTATGTGTGTGTGTGTACGTTCTTCCTTCAAACGGGTTCAGGTTGGTGTCGGTGAGGGGTTGTGGCTGCCTAGCAGTGACCAAGCTGGTGACTGGCATGCTGAAGCAAGCAAGCTGTACCCAGCTGTAGCTGGAGGCTAATACGGCTCATACAGCGTGACTGCAGCTCCTGCGTGCGAGCAGCGAGTTAATGTTGGCTGGCAAGAGGAAGGGAGCATCTCCTCCTTTCTCAGAAGGACCAAATATTCCCCTCCACGGTACTGAGGAATCATGTTCTGTTTCAAGCTGCTCATGGCTCAGGGCCTCAGATCAGTCAGGGCCTGTTGGTGTTTTGTCTGTCTATCCTGCTGAGAAATCAAGACACGGAGAAAGGATCTGTCTCAGATTTGCAGCATCTCTAGCACACTGATGCTTGCCTTTCTCACAAATCCGCAGATTTATTCTGACTGGACTAAGATTTGACTAGCTGATTCAAGTCTTTCTCCTACCAGGATGTTGAAGCAAATGCTATGTAAAGGACAGATTCATCCTGGAGAGGTGCAACTCTGGTTGGTCCCAGACAGAAGCTGGTCAGACCAGCTCAGAGGACTGTCTATAAGATCTGTTGTATTCAGCAAGGTCTTGCCATGCTCCAGGCAAGCCATAATCAAACTCCCACGAATCTTATTGTCAGTCACTGCTTGAAGTAAAATGACAATTTGGTACACTGCTTTAGTTTATAGTAATGTATAATTAATTCTCTGTGTTAGACCTAAAGGAGAAGCCTAAAGGAGGAGGAGGAGGGGAATGCTGAAGGAACAAACTAGTCCCAGCCCCAAGCCTTTCTTCAAACACTCTTCCTGAATGTACTGTTTCTTAGCATGCAGCAGTATTTACATAACTGCAAGACTGACCTTCCTCTAACATAGGAAAATCTCTTTTCCAAGTTCAATTTAATTCAGTATTTCTTATTTTGAGTAAGAATGCATGAATTTGTTAAAAGTCTGTTATAAACTTGTCATTTAGCAGTTACCAAATCCTTCTCCCTTGTGAATGTGTTTATATAAGAACTGATTCACACCCCAAGAAGCCAGTCTTCTCTTCTTGCTTGCAAGTAATTAGTCTTGTACAGTAAATGATTTTCTACTGCAAGCTTTGCTGGTCATCACTGACCTCAAATGCAGGATTACAGAAAAGGGTACACAATCAAACACTGAAAAATTTCTCTCTAACGCTAAAAAAAACCCCCAAAAAATAAAAAACAAGCCACCCTTCTCTCTCTCTCTCCTCCTTAGAGGTAACCTTTCTCACAGCTGTCACACTAAAAGCCTCCCATATGTACACGTGGGCTGCCACAGGCAGTTTAACCATATGTGCACGCAAATACTTACATATACACAAATGGTTGAATCGATTTAAAATAAGCCTTCACAACTCATTTTCTCTAGCACACTGAATACAGTGTGAAATCATGATAAAATATAGCTTGGAAATGAGGATATAAATGAAGAATTTTCTCAATTATCAGGCTAAAGGAAACACAGTTGTGAAGGAGAAGTCATATATTCAGACATTATGTTTTACAGTAAGAACGAAGAAACTAAGGAATCTTTCCTGAGATGGTATCAAAATTCAAATGTTTCAAAAAATTAGGGCCACTATGCCTCTCTCTCTTTTAATGAAACAATATTAATACTGTGCATATAAAGAGTACCACCATCGTGATTCACGTGCTGTGCAGCAATGGCCAAATACTCCAGTTACTTCAGCAAATATATTAGCATCACTTTTTGCAAGACAGAGCTAAATCAAACAAAAAGTTGAAAGATGATTGATATAAAAATACAATACATGCAAAGCATATTTTTTTTCCTCTGAGGCTATTATATAAGGTAAGTGTAAGAACTAAGAGGTGAAGAAAGCTCTGTGCGTTAAAACAGTTCTATCAAGGATGCATGCACTTTGAAAAGGAACTGCAAGTTAGGTGATTTGCAAAACTGCTACTGCAGAGGAGTTGTGAGAGAGTGGTAAAAACAAACATTTGTGAACAGAACACTTAGTGAGGACGAAAAAGTGATTAAAAAAAAGGCACCACATCCCGCCTACCACATCCACGGCAAGGGCCTTAAAAATTTTGCCTTAGGTTTGCACGTGCCCCTGTGATTACTGTGTTGCATTTCCTGGTGGACGTTATTAGAGAGAACGTGGATTCTGCTGATACCCCAGCATTCCGCACAAACACTCCGAGTGCAGGCTGAAAGGTTGAACCTCCAGAAGCCCTAAGCCAGTTCCTCTCATAATGCAGCAGAGACAAGGGGAGTCACTATTTCCACTGAAGTTTTGGTTGTGGTAGACGGAGGAATATTTTAGTTAGGCTTTGTTTGTCTGTTTTGAGTGGATTGCTGGAAGCTTCCTTGACTAGACATGGGATTTAAAAAGGCAGAATGCTGTATATCAACTAAAGCTGAGAGAAAGGGGAAAAAAAACCAACAAAAAACCCTGCAAAATCAAGCAGCCCAGGGAGTGCGCAGTAGACGTCCCAACGAAGTTAAAACTCAACAGGACAATGGTGGCCGACGTGCGCGTGACATGGAAAAAAGCCCCAAGGCAATCTTCCCAAATCCTGAAGTCAGATTTAACACGCGCTGGCTGCAATGCATACCCCAAGGTGCTCTGGCTGCCACACTTCAGCAGGTTAATCATGTGCCTTTGGAATTAGAGACGGAAAAGCAAGGAGAGCAAGTTAGTAAGAACCAGCCTAGTGATCTAGGTTTTCAGCAGAGGTGGAAATTGCATCTAATGTTAGCAGTTGCTTTTGTGTCTGTATACATGTCGTGGCATACAGTTTATGTATACACACACAGCGAGGTAGGCAATTTTGTTTTTTTAATGTGCAGAAGATATTGGAACAGTTGATTATTTCAGAGCAGTACAGCACTGGAGAGCCAGAAGTTAGTACGGAGAGTGATGGTAGCGCGCAGAAAGGGAGCATGAGAAGGTTTTAGAATTGCTCGCAGGACAGAGGTGCTCCGCTCTTACCCCATTACTCTGGGTGGAGTGAACTGACTGCTCGCTGGTCGAGGAGCATGTGCTCATGCGGTCTGTGTCCTTGCTGTGTGAAGAGTGGCGGTGGACCTGACGCTGGAGGGAGTCATTGTCCCCAGGGAAAGTGAAGGAGCCAGGGCGGCTGGCGGGGGATGCTGGGATGGAGCTCCAAAAGGAGCCCTTCTGCAGGGGGCTGCTGGGTGGAAATGTTTCTTTGCCAAAAGGCGAAGGGAAAGTCGTGGAGAGAGGAGAGTTCATTGGTGAGATGGCTCCTGGCCTTGGCTTCCCGAGCGTCAGGGATCCTATGCTGTTTCTTGAGCGACCATCCTCTGAGTTTCCACGAGACTCTTTCTGGGCCCCATCAGCTGAGCCAGAAATGTTTCCTGGTGTCTTCCTGGGACTCTCAATAACTTTCATCTTGGGAATCTGCTCAGCTTCTCTCTGAGGACCATCCAGTTCTGCATTGGGAGGGTGCCTGTCTGGCTGGCTCAGGCCAGTTTCTAAGGAGGTGTTGTAGTGTGGCAGGGAGAGATTGTGAATGGACATACCTGACATCTTGTCTGCCTCTGCTTGGGCCGAGGCTGCAGAGGAGACCAGGACTGGGGAATGGTGTCTGACAGGCTGGGGGATCCTGGATGGCCTGCTACGGCTGGAGCTGGGGAGTCCACTACAGCTGCCGGGGCCGCTGCTGTTACCGCTACTGCTCCCGCTGCCGCCTCCGCCGCTGCTGTGGTTCCTCTGGTACTCGATTGGGGACGTCAAGGCTGCCGTGCGAGCAGGGAGAGAAGGAGATTGGGGAAAGGGGGACAGCAACAAGAACAGTTTGAAATGGATATGTTTATGCCAAAAAGGAGCACCATTCAAATAAGATACATTTTCTTAGCAAGGTCAGTCATCTCATAAACTTTCCTGTGTTACCCTTCATAAACTGCTAAACCTTTATTAAAGACAGAAAAGCTGAAACTGGAGAGAAATGTTTTCAGGTAGATCACTCAAAAAAAAAAATTGGAAACCACCAAGTGTGACTCAATTTTCAGTTCCTTGCTCCATACATTACAGCTCTGTGAAAATTAATAAATAAAAATCAAAATATGTCAACACAAAAATACAGCAAGGACTTTACAGTGCCATGCCAGACGCTAATGACTACTATTTTTCTTGCACAGAGCACTGTTACAACAGTAAGATTTGATAACAACAGTCACAAAAATAATGCAAGCAAAATACATTACAAATAAATGCTTAAAACTCTTCTTGGCTTTAGTCTGTAGAGACTTGGATTTACTTAAAAGGAATATGCAAATGCCCTAGATCAAAGGATGATGCCAATTTTAATTCACTCCTACAAAACATTTGGAAAATTTCACCAAGAGAACACCATGTGAATTCTGACTACCGCTCCCATAATAAATGCTATAGCATCTGTTCTGAAGCAAGTGTGTGGCACATTTTGCTGAACTGTTCCGCGCCAGCTCAGGAAAAGGAAAACTTCAAAAACATTGCAGAACCCAGAAACAACAGACTAGAGACAAGTCACTCAACTCAATTAGTAACTTTCAGGGAAAGCAAATCATTTACCATTTAAAAAGTTGCGCTGGTTTTCCAAGATTTGGTTAATTTCATGGATCCACAACTGGCGGACGCCTGGACTTGCAGAATGCAAAACAAAGGTCTCCGTGACATCGCCTGTTCTTGAGGTTAGTGCAAATTTACATGGATCGCTGTCCACATTTTCCTCCAGGGAAAGGCAACTCACCTTAATGAAAAAGAGAATTTACTTGGTATATTTTCCAAGAAACATACCACTAAAATTTCTTTCTAGGTAGCTCAGACTCAGATCTTCAAATATAATTTAGAAAATCATCCTTCCTTCAGCAAAACAGTACTGTGAAACAGAAGGATGACAATAAGCTAAGGATCAGAGCCTGTCATTCTTGGCAGGGCTTCCTCATCGCCTTCTACAGCACTGCTTGTTCCATGAGGGCAGCAGCAGTTTATTAATTGACACCTTGTGCCTGAATAACTTCAGCCTGCTCAGTGCAAGGGAATGTTTTCCAGCCCTGTTCTTCACAAGTCCAAGAGGAAGAGCTTTGGACTGATTTCAGCCGAAGTCCATCAGAACTTAAGGGTTATTACCTTTCTTTGCAACAACCTGGTAATGTGATGTACACACAGTGCAGAGCTGAAGAGTAAACTCTTACAGAATGTTTGTCCAGCTTTGAACAAGAACATCTGCTTCAGTGTGCTTCACAGTGGAAGCATCAGCGAGCTAGGATGCAAGGTCTCCATTTATGAGAGAGAGTAAAAATCTTTTAAGAAGTAATTTCAGGAAAATAGCTCATGAAGTTTTAAAATTACACATCTAGATTTCACTAGTGACTCCACTCTGTACATCAGAAAACTGTTACCTTGTGGTCCCCGCACAAACTCAGCCAAGACTAATGTACAACAGTTACCTTGATACTGTTTTTAAACAAGAATCCGGGCATGGAGAACCCTTTCTTTTTATCTAGCGGCTCACTGAAAATGACAATCTGCTCAAACAGGAAGACTCGTCTTTCCTTGCAGCGTGGCAGAAGTCCTGCGTCCTGGTCTGTGACTAAGAAAGTATCCTGGAGCAGGAGCTTACCCTGGGCTACAATTTTACCCTAAAAACAAAAGCAAGTGCAAATATATTTAGTATGACTCTTTGATTCTTTATTTTTAATCAATCTTTTTGCACATAATTCTAAAATAACATTGCAATATCTCCTGATTTTCAGAGTGTTCCTGGGCATATATTCATTGATCCGCTGAAACAGTCTTTGTTGTTCCTCAGATCAAACACGATGACCTTTCTCAAAACTAAACCAGGCAACCAGGAAATTTTTTTTCAATTAATATTGGAGACAGTTTAAGTTTATTAGCAACACAAGCAAAAAATCATTCTTCCCATAGTAACTCCAATATATTCCCATGTTTTCCCGGGTGCCAAACAGTGGAATACTTCAAGTTCATATGTGCATCACAGACCAGAAAGGGTTTTGCTAAGAGGTGCAGTTGCAGTCTGGCTGATGCATACTGCTTCAATAGCCATTATTCATCATCACTAGCTTTAGCAAATAAGAAGAGGGGCTCCCCACCTCAGGTACTTCACTATCTCAGCAATTCCTCCCTGGTCTACACTGCTGGAGCCAGGCCTGCTTATAGCTGATTCACCATTTTGCCAAACATTAGTCAAAAAAGAAACTAATAAAACCAGCACTTCTAAGATTCAGGGAATGAAGTCCACTGTCACTGAGATACAGATAAGGTTTCCCAGGAAGAAGTCCTTGGCCGGTGGAAGACTTCATTTTTCACAAACCTTACCAGATTGCAAGAAAGCACCCTCTATCCACCCCTACCTCTGCCAAAAACATAAATGCTAATGGATATTTTCTATACTACCTGTCAAAAACTCACAGCAAAACATGTTCAAAAATTCCAGACAACTTACATCAAATCCTTGCAGGCGGCCAACATTCATCATGTCATTGCACCGTTTTGGCACTATACACATGACCTCTACAGCTCTCTGTTAAAGACAAAATAGTCAGAGCTTAATTTTCCATATATGATTTTGCAAGCTAGAATTTTGTTTCATTTTCTGCTGCTGTTTTAAGAGAAAGCAACATAAAAAGTAAAATATTTGCCATAATCACAAGCTCAACAAAAGCAAAACTGGTACAGGTACAAAACAGAAAGCATTCAAGGAAATAGAGAAACTGTCTGAAGTACCTCTAGTTCTGTTGTGTCAAGGTTAGCTTTTTTAGAGTATTTGAGGAAGTCCTAAAATGAGAAAAACACTAATATGAGTTACTTACTCATTAACCAGCAAAATAAAGCCTTAGAAAACCTGAATTTCTATCATCCATCAGCAAATGATTGCAAAAGATACTTATTATCCTTCCACCCCCACAAACCACAAAAACAGATTTTGTTTTTAAAGCTTCTGTGTTACTCCCTCTTTCTTTCTTCTTCTTCTTTTTTTTTTGTAGGCTTTATTCCTTATTTGGTTTATTTTGTGGAATAACAAATATTAAGGTCATGGCCTCTGTGATAAATAGAAGTAACCCTGTGTCAGTGATAGGTAGATGGAAAACTCAGGACAAGTCTGCAACTGAAAACAGATCTCTGAAGCAGATGCCTTTCTCCTGAACATGACACTGGCACAAATTCTAAGCGCTTCAAGTCACTGACTTGAGTTCATCTGGTATTAAATCATTTTAAGAAAAAGCAAAGTTCAGTCCAAGCATTTACTGAAATTTTCACAACTACCTGAGTATGTCTGCAGCCTGTGCTCTGGGTGTCCCTGCTGGAGCAGGGGGATTGGACTAGATGATATCTTAGAGGTCCCTTCCAAACTTAACCCTTCTGGAATTCTATGTTTGGGAACTAAACTTATGCTACTAACAGGTCTGGGATATTTTTGGGAGAAGGGGTTAAAAAGCACTCCCAATATTTAAAAAAGAAAACATATCAATTAGTAAATATATTAAATCATTCACCTCAGCATTATTTTACCTTTAGTAACAGCTGATATTTCATAATTCTCTGCACAGGTTTTATCAGCAAGTCTGTTAGCTGAAGTCTGTGGCCCAGACGTTGCTTCAAATCCTGAGATTATAAAATAAAAATGTGGCTTAAAATATAGTTTTGTATAATAAGAAACATAGCCATGTACATCACTTTTAATGTCTACAAAGGAGAAACTGGCAGAAGTCAGAATAGAAATCGATCTTCAGTTAGTAAAAGATGGAGTCCTTTCCATCTTTAGGATGGAACATATTCCGTGTTTCTGGGTTTTTTTTTTAAATGACTGTACAGCAAAATTCATTTTTTTGACCACAGACTCTATATATTCTAGTTTTCCACAATGATTCTTGCTCATCCAATATTGCTCCTTCACATGTGTGGCATGCACAAGCACTGTTAGCTGCCCAGGTGTACCCAATTTAATTTATATCATATACCTGAACTTCGCTTTTCTCCTCTAAGATCAATACATCTTTGGGAACATATATCAGACTTAAGAATTCACAGTAGAAATGTCAATAATTTTTAATTTGAATCAGTAACACCAGAATAAAGTAGAAGCAAATTTTTTCTTCTTTTTTTTGTGGGCATATCTGATAATGCTTAGGATCTGTACACATCCTTTACTCTGCAGATGTCATCTCTCAGGAACTTACCTCAAAAAAAGTATCAATGTACTCTGAGACAATATGCTCAGACTTTGGTTTGTTTTGGCAGTAAACTATGTACATGTGCAACCTTCTCTCCTAGAAGAACAAAGATACAGAATAATCATTATCATCATTATAATGCCAGATTAAAATATAATATTACTTAAAAAGTACAGCTGTTTGGAAATCTAAACAGAAAAAAGGTTGAATCTGAAACCATACTTACTGGGTAACATCATGATGATGTCAAAAGGGCAACACAAGTCAAAAAATAGTCACCACTATGAATACTTCAGAATATCATTCTGAATACTTCAGAATATCATGAATAACAGAATATCAGCTGTTCAGTGATCATAGCTTGATAAATCTCACAATGAATTCATCCATGAAATAGCTATTTGTCTTTTCAGGCAAAAAAGAAGTGAAGTGTTTGAAGTACATTATTTTTTATTTGAATATTTATTTCTATAATCTAATTATTTTTCTAAAACATTAGGATAATGTCCTCATCCTATTTAACTGCAGGCAGTAGTAAGGCTAAAAAGTTGTTTTATCAATCTCCTATCTCATGTTATCTCTCTTGCTGGAACTTTAGCAGATTGTAGGTGACGCAGCATGGAAAGGGTGCCATCGGTACCTTGGAGTCTGATCCTGTATTTTGTGTTTGTGTTCACCTTTGCTGGTGAAGAGACACAGATGCTCTGTTTGTGCCTATTATTTACTCCAGGATCTGCTCCCAGCATCCCTGCATCACTTTGCCAGGACCAGTTTGCTCTTAAAATGACTTTGCTGTGCTCAAAGACTTGCAGAGTACTGACTCGTGAGGACAAATGAACAGTTAAAAAAGGAAGGAATAAGATGGAGATAGAAAAAGACACAGGAGAGACATAAAGAGCAGGAACTGAATTGGGATGTCCTAGCTTGGATGTCAGGATTTTGCTAGAGGATGTGGCAGTAGCACCACAGCTTGCCTTTCCATCTGGAGCAGTAACGGTCCCTTTCAATGACAATTCAGTCACAAATATGTTAGAAGAAAGGAAAAAAAAAGCAGTCAGAAAAGGAAAGTTATTTGTTCTGTGTGCCTGTCTTACCAGTGGCAGGATTCTCCCCTCTCCTCCTGCTTTCTCTCAAAGCTCCTAAAGAGAAACAGCTCATTCTTCCTCATTAGACCAGAAACTAGGCCTGACTTCCACTATTACTCTTCCATTAATGCTTGGTTCCATGATTTATTTTTGCTACCCAGATATTGACTACAGGCCAATGGGAAGACAGCAACCCTTTAATGAGCTTTAATCTAATCTGCCCTCGTTCTTTGCTTGTGTAAATCACCCTATTTAGCAGGCCAAGTTCCACTCCTGTTACCTTGGGTGATTTAGAGTACCTAGAGACCTCCGCTCATGTAGATACTACACTGTACTTCTACACAAAGAGTAAACAACAATAAAAAAGCGAGGGAACTGCTGTACAGTGGCACATCAAGCATGTCTTGAATTTTGACATATTTTAGAAAATCATCTTATTCTTCTTGTTTCCAAAGTGTTATAACATCCAGATGTACCACGCAGTTGTTCCTTTTAATAAATAAATTAAAGAGGAAAGAAAGGGACTTGTGTAAAGCTATAAAGAATACTGGACTAAAATTAAAATTCAGAAATTTCTGGCACTTATAAGCTTTTTCTCAAGTAAAGAGTGAGGAAGCCAAACCACTACTGTGAGTTTCAAAAGGGACGGGGTATAGAACTAACACAGAACTAAAACTTTGAATTGAAACAACTAAGAACCACCAGCATCTTTCCTATTTCTGTTTTCGGATTTCCACAGTACATTATTAATATATCTAGCACTGAAAGACAGGTGGCTTTGGTCATGTGAAATGACACCTCCCTAGTACAGAACTAGAACTTGAGATCAGAACCCACATTCATATTTCCTCTGCACAGGAAGATGCTGCAAATAAAACCTGGATTCTTTTAGCTCATTTATAACCTCTCTCCACACACTTCATAGCAAGGAATATTTTACAGCATTGTTTAAAGCTGTGTGGTATACCATAGATTAATTCTTAATAATCAAACATGTTGGTCAGGTAAAACAATCAGTTTGTCAAAGATTACTTGCACTTACATGCTTAACAAACAGGGATCCCAGCTTTTCTGGATCTTCAAGGCACTTCTCCAACTCTCCTAAAAAGAAGCTGAACATAAACAGAATAAGTATTCTTTTCCCATAGCATTTAATACAACAACAGGTTATTACAAGGCAAAGTGGTTTTACTGCAATGTGTATTTTGGGTCTCCTATCAACAGTTTTGAATGTTCTTAAAGCGAAGGTTGTTATCATGAAGTATGTATAGCTTCTTAATGGAAATAGTGTATTACTTTGTTCACAGATGCTGAAGAGATGCATTAAATACGTGCCTAGAAGCAGAAATGCTGGTGCTCATAAATAAGATCAATTTGTCTCCTATATTTATTGAAATCTTTCTCATTCCTAGGCCCCATGGCTTGAGGTGCTCAGATTGCCATTCTAAACCACAACAAATTCTTGTTTAAAGCAAGTTTTGAGATCAAAATTTGTAAGGTGAATCGTCTAAATAAGTATCTACAACTCAAAGTGCAGGACCAACTACAGGTACCTGGTTTCTGAACATTTGAGGAAAAATATTACTTTGTTAATGTAAGTACCACCTAGTGCCTGTGAGGTGACTTCTGGATTACAGACATACGTACTCTCTGTGCCAGTCATAAATCTGGTGGATGTTTCCAAATACAATCTTGTCTTTGCCCTTCATGTCATCGGGTACACCATCCTCCTTCATAAGTGCCATGTAACCCTGCAACAATCCAAAGAAATTAACTGTGAACTTTCCAAATTAAAAAAGGTGAGAGTTGTTTTTTAATCCTCCTATCCCCAGATGCCAGCAAAACAGTCTCAGACTTTATTGGGATGGAAAAACAATCAAACCAAAGAACTGCTGTATAATGTAACACAGCACAGAGCAAGGACACCAAACCTCTAGCATTGATTTGAGGCTGTCTGCAGAACACAACTACGTGCTAGGAAGATTCATTCACTCCAGCTAACTGAGCCCATACAAGGAGAAGAACTCTCAAAGCACACTGGAGAATTCTGAAGCGCTCTCCTGGACTGTAACCGCCTGCAGCAGTCACACTGCTTGGGCCAGATACAGCTGCTACCAAATACAGGGGAGAACCACTGAACTGGCTTTGAGATTACTTTTCTCTGGGTTTCTTATTTCAGATAACAAATGAACTCTACACATAATTAGCTGAGAAGGAGAGTAGCTGTACCGTAAATGGAACTGTGCTGTGGGGACTAATATTCACAGCACGAGCAAACTGGACACCAAGTAACCGAACATCGATTCTATCAGCAAGCATTTGGTTGCTATAAATGCCCATTTATATTTTCCAGTAGTCCTGTCTTCTCTTTTTTGGTGTATAAAAAAAAATTGTCTCTCTGTGCAATTCTACCATGTAATCAGACACACATAGGCATATTTTTGGTCTGTTGGTACTCATGCAACTCTACTCCTTCTCTTTTTCTTTTTCTATAACAAATTAGCAAGTTATGTTTTAATTTAGCTGAGATTACATTTTGTCAGCCAATGTTTTCATTATGTTATTCTACTGGCTAGGAAAATAAGATCTGCCACCTTTTAAACACGGCAAACCAAGTATCAAAGCATGCATCTGTTAAAAATGCCTTTAAAGTAAAATTTACCAACAATATTTTGATGTTTGTGTGAGAAAGGTGAACTGAAAAATATATGAACATAAATGAATATATGTTCAGTTACTGATATCAGTACATTTCCTTTCTGAATAACCTAAAACTAACATCTGAAATTACTTCTCTGTCCTTTCTCAACAGAAAAAGACGCTTTTGACAAGACGGAAGAAAAACTTCAAGTTATTTGGGACATTTTGTAACAGCACTGACCTTCAGGCACAGTGTAAGAAAGAACATTTTACACATGAGAGCATTTTATCTCATGTATAAACTAAATACCAATGTAGTGTAAATGCCCAGCATATTTAAAGTCTTCAGTGTTTGAAATTTATTCAGTACAGACTTCACCTCAGGGATGGCCGTTCATGCAGTTACAAGTCTGTTATCAGCCTCTCTAAGAAAGACAGATGCAAGTGTTTTTCAGAAAAATAGTGGAGTTAAATAATGATTTTAAATCCAACAGTAAAATAATTTAAGCTGATCATTTTTGGTGCCTAAATAGAAAAAGGCAGTCAGACTATGTTCAAACTAGTAGCAACAGCATACAGTGTCCTTTCTAAATGAAGTCTTCCTTAGCTTTTACTCTCCCAAGAACAATTGTTTAAACAGATATGAGCTTCATTACTCAGAATGGTATTTAACTGCATTCAAAGCACTGCTGCCTGAAACAGCTCACCATTTAAAGCCTACTGTCACACCATGAACAACAGCAAGATATTCAACATTACCCTCTCCAGTAGCATCACTAAGGTTACCCAAGCTACACACCTATTAAAGTGTTAGTAAAATTGAGGCCCAAATTAATTCGTAATGCAACAAATCAATGTGGTAAGCACACAGTAACAGAAGGCGTAGTGAGGCTTCTTGTGGATTCACAGATTTTAAGTCCTCCTACATGCACAAATAAGCAATTAAGAAGATTAAACATATTGATTTGTAAAGCCTACTCCTCACTGTGTAAGAACAGGTAAAAAGGGTCACATAATGATAGGAAAAACAGGTACAGCTACTAAATACTGATTTTCAATTTAGCCATTAAAAATAATTGTTCAGGACTTGCAAG
The DNA here is from genome assembly GCA_003342815.1 of Eudromia elegans. NCBI lineage: Eukaryota > Metazoa > Chordata > Aves > Tinamiformes > Tinamidae > Eudromia > Eudromia elegans. The sequence goes on along the minus strand of PTEX01000280.1, from coordinate 382,628 downwards.
CTCCACAGTCTGTAACATGCACACTGCACTGTGCGAATGACATTTAAATATCAGTCTTACCAAGCTGATTAATAAATCAGACAAAAAATAGCTTGTGGCAGTTGGAAAGCATAGGATGTGCTACTGATAAAAAAAAAGATATTCAAGATGGGTACCACGCAAATGGGATATTCATATAGGACTGACCTTTCTTCATCTCAAAGGTTATTACTTGTTAGCTCATCACACAGTTTAGCAGAGAAAAGATCTCTAGAGCAGGATTCAGAGATGGAATATGATTTAAGCTCTGATACAGGAAAATTTTGTTCCTTTTTTTCTTTTCCTCTTTCCACTTAAAATAAGAGATTGATGATTGAAGCTCAGCAGGTTGGAATTCACTGTCGTGCATGATCCCTAAACTCTTACATACACCTCATGGTAGTCCAGGACTTTGGGCAGGTGTGTGTCATCTCATCTCATTGAAAAGGCAATCTACAAAGTCTAGGGGAAACCCAGCAGTGGGAGAGAAAGAACGTCTTTCAAAATCCAGGATAGTTCCTCTACTTGCTGAGCTGCAATGTTTTTTTGAATTTAACTATGCTAAATAAAATAATCTCTAGTCTAAGATATTATGAACATATCACAAGCCTGCAGAAGAAAAAACTCATAACACAAACATTAACATTTTCACTTTCTTACCGTGTTTTGTTTTGAAAAAGCTGAGGCTTAGGCCCCACAGCTGGTTGGTACCAAAGAAAATCAAAGCAATAAAAAACTCCATACCTCAACTACATAGCCCAGATCTCGTACATAATCTCGCTCTGTTTCCACTAATTCCTGTAAGACATAGCTAAAAGGGAAAGAAAATGGTGAACATTTCATTAAAAAATTAAACAATTTTAAAAAATGTGTCACAACACTTTATGCATCTGCAATCACATATGTTTGGTAAGTGGAGTTGAGAATAAAGAATTAATGCAAGTCCTTTCCAAGCAAGATGTTTCTTTAACTTTGGAACCAGAGCACTCTCACTTCTGTTTATCAAAAGTCAGATATTTTCCTACATTTATCATTAAAATTAAACATTCAGCTATTGCTTAAAATAAAATGTTATTATGTCTCTGGTCAAGATTAAAACCAAAAACGCAGAAGACTCTTAAGTTTATGAACTGAGAATTATTTCTTCCCAGGGATTTAAATACTTCTTGAAACCAGGCATGTTTTGGTTCTACCATGGTAACAGTTTACTGTTACATACAAAAATTATGAGTCCGTAATGGAATGGTGTGGGGAACAGGACAAGAGGAAAAATCAGTTTTCAAAAGCCTAATAGCCCTCTGAATATGTAAAAACCAGTGCCTCTCTCTGTAACAGTTGAGTGATACACAATAAAATTTGAGTATAGATATGGTTGAATTTAAAAGTTACAAGAAATTGATATTGCAGCTAGCATCTGAGAAAATATCTTTTTGCATAAGGTGACTGCATGCTTGACACCTAACCCAATCCCCACTGTTTCCAGACAGTTTCTTGCTGGATAGTTCAATAGATAGGACAGCTTCTAATATTCTATTCATCTGTGCAAAGCATATTCAAAAACCAGAGTTAAAATGTGGTCTTACTGTCGTCTTTTTAAGGAGCTGGATTTCCTTTCTTCCATCTCATCTATGGGTGACGAGGAGGAGAGAAGGGAGTTGTCTGAAGGGTTGAAGGATGGACTGCTGCTGTCCCCTTGATCTACCAACAAGGAACTTGGACGGTCCTCAAGGGCCTGAGAAGGTATTTGAGAAAGACAGCAAAAATGGCTCATTCTTCCTTCATTCACAGACAGGTGGAAATGAGACTCTATGGGAGGGCATTTACTGGCAACTGTGGTCTCAAGCTCCCACAAAGCCAATCAACATCTTGGTTATTTGTGACTATTTAGGACCTCTGAGACAATTTAAAACAGACTAGTATTTCAGCACCTCAATGATGGAAGCTATACCTCTGTTGCCCTTGTCACACACTTCAGTCCTTTCCAACACAAGTTATTTTTGATAATAAATGGGACCTATTTAGAGGAGATACTTTGGATGTTACATTTTTTTCACAACAAAACTGACATTTTGCCATATGCTTTATCGTAAATAAATACTGAGTTGGTGAAGACAATACTGGATTTTTACACAGCCAACGTTGCTTTTGAGCTCCATGAGAGTTCAGATCCTAAGAAAGAGTCCCTAGGTCTTACACATGGTAGAGCATCTCCCTCGGCTATCAGCCATGCAGAGTACAGGCTATATGATCTTTGACTTGATAAACAGGTGCCACAGCCATGAGGAATATGAAGAAGTTTCTGTGAAGCGTTTATTGGTCCTCTTCAATTCATAACCATAGTCTTGCATCAAGCCGCAGTTATGCATCACATTTTCCTCAGATGTTACAGCAGGACACATTTACCTCACCAGGGTGGGGTTCAGCTGTATTTTCTGCCCCCCCTTCTCTTCACAAAAAGTAAAAACCCAATAATAATATGTCATAAAGAGATGGACCAAAAAACAAGGCAAACTGATCTTTGGCTAGAAGAGCAAAATGAAAACATCCCCACTGGGGACTATATGCAGGGATCGTCGAGCTATATCTACCACAAGGCTGCCTGAAAGACATGTGGACTAGCCAACTTTTCATTAAGAAAAGGCTGCTTTGAATTTTTCTGTAGATGACTTCTTGTTTACTCTCCTGGTGCAATGAAAGTAGAAAACAAAGGGGAATCTCCACAAGAACATAATTTTCTTGTAGCAATACAAGCCAAGTTTATTTTTCGGAAAGGGAATGCAAATTTCTCATTTACAAGCTGCTTTAATCAAGAAAGGGCCTGATAAGTGTAAGTCTCTAGCAACACGGGGTTGCCACTTTGCTACTCTGTAGAATTTTCCCTGTGGCACTGCACATTTACTACTAGGTCTAACATGGTCTATGGAGCAAAAGGCAGACTAAAAGTATAGTGAGAAGAATGGATTTATTTCATGGAATTGCCATGCACCCTACTCTGATGGTGGGCAGTGACTGTCTTCAGGAAAATGTGAGCTTTCAAATACATAAACTTTAAAAAGCAGACACAAACCGCTTCTACTTCATTTGTCTGCAAACACTGCAAAGTAAGGAAAGAGAAGCTAACATACAAAATGATCCTCTGATATATTTTTGCTTTGCCATGTTGCTTATAGAACAGGCAAATAACCCTCATGCAAAAACATTCATGCCATCTATTTTACTGCTAAAGTCTGCAAGATCTGTAGTAAATTTAGTTTCAAATTTTCTTCTAACAAAGCTATAACATGCAAATCAGAGTAACCTTGGCATAGCACATAGTGTTCACAGCAATAGCAGCGCACAAATGTATCTTATTCCCTTTTTTCTCTCCCATATTCATTATTTTCCCCTCCTTACATAGCCATCTATTCTGTAAGCATTTTCACAAGACCATATAATGACTTTTGAGACAAGACATCAAGCTGTAAAAGCCAAAGGTATATGCGCAGGAGAAGCACAAAACTATTTGTTGAACAGCAAGTCAGGACTTTAGACTTTGCCAGCCTTACCATTTTACTTTTGACGAGCTCTTCAATTGCACTGACTAGTTCTGCAGCACTGGGTGTCTCGGAGCTGGTTGGCCGCACCAGTAATCGAGAAGATGTCTGCACAGGGACATAAAGGCAGGACAATCACGGAGTTAGCTTGGCACTTGCCCAAGGATCAAAAGTCCTCCTTGGCATCTCTCTCAGTCAATAATTCTCAACGTAATACTAAGATCATACCCCATCCAGCTTACATAACTAGATTTGGAAATTTTAGGTAACCCTCACAAAAAAATGTATGTTGAAAGATCTTATTGAGCTCTGTTAAATCTACTGGGATAAAAAAAAAAAAATCCATTTTCTACATGGACCAGAAGTCAAAGAAATACCTGTTAGCTTGCCTTTTACAATAAAACCTGACAAATAGCTATAAAAATGGCCTGACTGACTGGATAGCAGTCCAGTGGCTGCTAAAAATGGCTGACTGGACGGACAGCAAAAAGTTATTTGCTTTGCTGGTTAAACAAAGCAGAAACTGCAGAAAAATAGAAGGGAACCAAGACAGTTAAAATACACTAGGAACAACTACTAGCTAACAAAATGTAACTAGCTCAGGAGCATCTACTTTTCTAAAGCAGCTGGACTACACTACCCAGATTCAGAGGTGAAATTGAGCTCACCATTCCTTGTGCCATCCATTTTCCCCAAAGGTATGTGTAGAGTACAGAAGGTCTCTGGCCTCACAAGCTATAAAATGCCAGTTTATAGATACAACTGGAGGTAAAAAGGTGTTCACAGCAAAGGATCCCGGGAGAGGACCATTCAGTTCAGCACCAGTAATTTGCAAACACAGAGTGGTTTGCACATTACATTTATCATTAAATAACTGCAAAGTGGAAACAGGGTGTAATATGAGCCCTACTTCATATTACAAGCAGCACAGTGAACATCACACAGGGCAGGGTAAACTGTCCTGCAAATGTTTCCAACAGTTTGGAGAAAGAAATGGCACATACAATGACTTAACACAGGAGGTTCTGCCCAAATGAAGGGTGGGTGTTGCAAGGCTCCCCGTGATTCAATTAAAAAAAAAAGAAAAAAGTACACGGGTTTCAGATAGTTTGCCTTGTATTTGCCTTACTCAGAAAGGAAAACGGGGTTGGGTAGGCAAAGGAAACACACACAAAATTAAATGGCAAGATAGGGGAACTGAGCCAAAGCAGAGATGGAACACAAGTCAACATAATGCTGTGTCAGAGTTAACAAAAGGAGAGAACAAAAAAACAAAAATAATTAGTTTCATATTAATATAACTGATATTGAAACTCAGTACTGCTTATCAAAAAGTAAATGCAAAGAACTTGTAAACTGCCATTAAGTGCAAACCCATGAGGTGTGCAATGATTCTACTGAACAAAGGAATGTATACTGTGCAGATGAGCTCTTATGGGACAAAATGGTCATGTTATTTAGTGATATTTGAAAAATTAACACGGCCTAGCACATGGCATTTGCATGCACACCAAAAAATGAGCAATCTCACAGCTCACTTGTCTCTTAGGCAAACTTATGCTCCTGATCTGGATGTGAAAACCAAGTTTTCACTCTGGATGTACAGCTAAAGGCAGTCTTACAAAACATTGGCGGGGTTGCAACCCAGTTCTGGTCAAAGTTCCTCCTTCCTATCACTGCTGGGAGTATACAGGGCGCCACAGTTGGTGAAGACAGAGCCCACCTGCCTGCTGACCCTCTTCTGGACGATCTGCTCGGGGGCAGCCTCTCTGCAGAGAACGAGGAGAGGAGGAGGAGGAGGGAGCAGTGAAGCAGGGGCAGCTGTGAGGAGCTGCCGTGGGGAGTTTCCAGGCTGAGCATGGCCCAGAAGGCCTGGAAGGAGGCAAGGCTTGCGGCGAGGAACAGCCAAGCCACTGAGGTCACGGAGAGGAGGAGACCATCCTGGGGAGCCAGAGGAAGAGCAGCCCAAGAAACCACCGAGCACAGCAGGAATGTGAGGGAGGACTCCACCCAGAGGGCAGACAGCAGGGGACTTGTCCTCAAGCCCTTTATTAATGAGTAACTCCATCCCCAGAGCCAGCGGAGGGAGTGCTCCTAGGCGAAACTCGGCCCTGGCTTTCTGCTTTTGCCTTCCCATGAGGCGTCTGCTTTAGGTTCTGCAAGCTGGTGGTGTCTCTTGGTGTGTGGGCATCAGGAAGGTTCAGGCAAACTCCCAGGCTGCCACACAACGGGACCTTTCTGCCTCCCACCACACAGCAGGACGGGCCTCACACCAAAGCCTTGGGCCTCAGAAGAATCACAGTTTATGTATTTTGAAAAACTACAGTGTAGTATTAACCACCAATTTTTGACTCACTTCTTTAAAGTCTTCTCTACAATGCAGTTTAAGATACTTTAAAAACTGCCCCATCATGTTTTCACAGGTGCAGGTGCATGTTAACGTTTCAAGAAGTGAAACTGGAGGCTGATGGGGACTGAAAGCTACTCAAAGACTCCTAACTCCATGGTCCTAGGGGTCCGACCAAAACGCAAGAGTGAGTGGCACTGACTTATAAGCATATTCCTTCACATGACTGTTCTTGCTGTGGGAGAAGAACTATAAAAGCAAAAGTGATTTTCACATGGAGATTTTTTTAATAAGGCTTTCTATCAGCCTTTTATATCATTGAAGGGATATGCAAATATGGCAGCTTATCAACAGAAACTTTAACATGCTTTCACCAGCATTAGTTGTATTCTAAGTCTCAAACAGAGATTATAATTTTCCAGCAATAAAATAGTCTCTCAATTCTGAACATAGATAAAACTTTTAAAAGTCATTTTTTCTTGTTTTGTTTCAGGAATATTTCCCAATATGTTAGCTCACGAACTCATGCATTACATATTTCCAATTCAGAAGACATGTAAGAAATAAATACATGTAAAGCCAGACATTTTGATCCGAGGAGTGACAGTCTCAGGGCTGACTGAGATTCCCTCCAAAAGAGAGTGGGATAAAGGAAAAAGGGAAAAAAAAAAAGTCGACAAGATAAGCCAAAGCTGTCAAAAATATCTGCCTCAAACCAATGAGTAACCACCCACAAATTCAAACACAATGAGCTCAAGCTACAGATCACAATGGCTAAAAAATGTAATGAGCAAAATAGGGAGAAAATAAGTTTGTATTTGCCATAAAGTTGCATTCTAAAACTTCTAAAATTCTATATTTCCAGGCTGAATGTTTAAAAAAAAGGGAAATATTCACCAACATTCATTGTATGAATATAAAAGTTTAAGGAAACAGTTTATATGTAAGTAGGGTCTTCTTCACACAGTCACTGCCTATACCCAAAGTTTGATTACAGTTTGGAATTTTTTTACTTTCAGATTTGACATGGCTTTGTTTGGAAAGAACAGTTGGACCATCTTTATAGGGATACTGAACTCTCAGCACACTTACAGAGTCAAAATAGTTTTGCTGCTATTAAAAAAACCAGTTAGCTATGAAAAAAAGTGAGTCATGTTAGAGGTAACATGAACAGCTCTTTCTGTTCACATATGTGCAGAGGCTTTTTCTCTCCCCAGAGTGAGTTTAACAAAAATTGAAAGGCATAATGAATAGTCTATGATATAAAAAGGTCTCCAATGTATAACAGCTAATTTCACCAAATATATCCTTGCTGATATATCCTTTAACCTAAATGCTCAAAGGTATGATTGTAAAACAAAAATTAAATCACTCAATATGGCACCTGTTAAACAGATGTATAATTGGATTGCATATACGTGGTTGCCCGATTTAAGGCATTTCTTTAAAGAGTTCTGCATTTGTGCAGTTAAAATAGAGATGCATTTAATTCAGAATCTTTCCACAGCAAACCCTTTTCAAAATGTCTAATTATTCCTTTCTACAGTCACTATTTCTGTTTATCATAAAGGTATACTACCTACAGAGACTTCTGGAATCATAAGAAAGATTTGGGTGAAGAGAAGTTATTTCAATGTGCAAACCTTCCCTGCTTTCCCTCCTACCTTGTCATCCTGTGAGTCAGGTTGGAGAAGGCTGTGCTGTTGAATTGCCATGGGAGGTGGCAGCGGTACAGCATCTGCTCCCTCTTCACCTTCCTCCTCTCCACAGCTCTGCATGCCTGAAGAGGACGACTTGGAGAGAGTGCCACTGCTCAGCCCCTCATTCCGACCTCTCTGCAAATAAAAGCAAAACATCGACGCTCTATTATCTCCTCAGCAGTGCAAAATTAGTTAATTAGAGGCTTGTCTTAAACAAGTCTGTCCTATAGATTCATCTTTTTGCTGGCAAGTTGAGACGATCCTTCTCAATTGATGAAAAAGCAGATGCCAAAAAGGGCCTTTATTTTTTTTTTTCCTCTCCCAATGTTTGGTAAAAGCAGATGGATTGAGACAGTAAGAACCAGGCATTCAGTTTGAAATGTGCTCTAAGGAAGTGTTATCAAAGCAGTGCTTGCATGCCAAGTTCATCATTGTAAAATACAAGCTGTATTCTTCTCACTTAGAAATGTAAAAACTTTGCATCTGAAATATCAGCATTCCTAATGAGATGTTTGAAGGCTATGAAAAGCTATTACAACATGAAGGATTTTGACAATCACCCCTTCTGAATTTGTCCTCTCCTCCTTTTAAAGTAACGTAAGCAGATTGCTTGTATCAAAATTGTTTTGAAAGGCATCTTTACCAACACAAGTAACTATGATTTACATCACCCAGAGCTTAATGTAACTGATCTTAAAGGGTAATCTTACTACCTTTGAAGGAATAAATAGTCCTGCTTTTTTTTTTCCCCTTCACTTTAAGGCAGGAGCCTTAGTTTCTTCCTTACTCTCAGAAGTGCAAAATAATGGTTACTTCCAAAACAAATGCTGCAGCTGCACCATGCAGTTGGGTTGCTTTCTACAGCCTGACATTCAAGGACAGAGGCTAATGTTCTTTTCCAAACCACATCTCTCACTCCACCATCCTGCCAAACCTCTGGTCTTTTCTCTTCCTACTTACACAGTAGGACTTCACTGTTTCCAAGTGTGCAGCAAAACATGCCAGGAGCAAGGAAAAAAAGTAAAAAAGAAAAAGCATTGGACATCTGAGACCAGTTTTCTATACAGTAACCATCAAAACAGCTAGCCTAATTTGGGTCCAGTAAAAAGGAACGATGGTGTGGTGCTCAAGTGATTGCAGCCTTGGAAGCAGCAGGACACCGTTCATTTCAACCTGAGCTACAGGTTCATAACAGGAAAGTTTGGCTTCCCTGTGTTTAACTGGATGCAGGCTCCGCTCATACATGAGTTCCAGACTTAGGAGGACGTGTGCATTTGTGGGAGAAGGGGAAATCTTCAGTAGATGCCTGTGGTGGCAAATCTGCAATAGCTCACCATTTCCTTCTCTCTAATGAAAACTGACATGTTTATTATTTAACTGATGGCAGCTATCCTTTGATTTTAAGGGTCAATAATATTTCTGTGCTCTGGCTCTTGCTCAAGGCAGAAAAAACATCTCTAAGCAGTTAATTAGCTTTCCCTGTATCGATCTAGATCTATGAGCAAGGGAAAAAAGGGAAACAAACTGACCTCGTTATTCCCTAAGCTTGAACTACCTTTATTCAAAGGCCACCTCTTTTCAGTGGAATAAAGGCTAGAGCCAAAGAACAACTACTTCTTCTCACACTTCTGTTCTTAAACTAGTGCTTTTTCTCCACTGAACTTTTACTAAAACTCCCCAAACTGAAGGACACATCCTTTGCCTGGCAGAGGATGTAAGCAGAGAGCAGTAGTCATCAAGTATGAGTAATATGTGTCATGTGCCATTTAGTCCCATCTGCTGCAGAGTCAACTGAGCAGGCAGCCTTTACTTGACCACATTTAGCTCCAGCAAAGACACAAAACACGTCTTTTGTTAGGTTTGATACCCAAAGGCATAACCTGACAGCACATCCCATGGAACATACACCACAAGAACATTATCCTGGACACTTACCTCTTCAATAGTTTCATCTTGTGGGGTTGCGGCACTATCATCAGAGTCCTTCTGAGAGCCTGCATCTGCACTTTTGCGAACCTCTCTGCTCTTCTTATGCTTATGGGCCAGTTTTTTGACATGCCCATCTGCTTTCCCACTGCTAAGACGCCTCACAGGGCTTGTAAGCCATTTTCTCAAGGTGTTGCCAGGGCGCTTGGGGCCCGGGGAGCTCTGTGCACCGATCATGTGGGGCTGGAGCGACGTTACTGAAGCAGGAGGACTGGCATCATTACTGGAGACTGAGAGGGAGTCTGAGAAAAAAAAAGAAAAAAAGCTAAAGGAACATTTAAAAAGGGAAATACTGATAAGTAAAAAAGCAAAACAAAGAAAATGCACAGTAATAATCCATTCGTGTAGGACCCCGGGTCAGGGCTCCCCAGCATAAGAAAAAGATGAAACTACTGGAGCGAATCCAGCAAAGAGTCACTAAAACGATGAAGGGACTGGAGCATTTCTCACATGGGGAAAGGTTCAGAGAGCGCAGACTGTTCAGCCTGGAGAAGAGACAAGAGGGGGAGATCTTATCAAGCCATTTAGGTATCTGAAGGGAAGGTGTCAAGGGAAAGGGGCAAAATCCTTTTCAGGGGTGGTCAGTGACAGGACGAGAGGCAATGAACCACAACCTGAAACACGGGAAGTTCTGTCTGAACATCAGGAAAAACATATTTACTGTGAGAGTGACTGAGCACTGGAAGAGGTTAGTCAAAAATGTGGCATCTCCTTCCTTGGAGACTTTCATGACAGGGTCCCGGGCAACGACTCTGCTGGATCAGAGGGGCTGAAATAGATGATCTTTAAAGGAGCATTCCAGCCTCAACTCTTCTGTGATTCATTAAGTGGCTGCTTACATCCTGTAAGGATGTATATATCCTGACCCAAATATATATTCATATTTAGCACCGCTGCCATTTATCTGATAGTGGAGCATAAATCCGATACGTCTTCTCTCGAGCCTCAGGATCCACAGCATTTCTTTGCAGGACAATGCCTGAAATTCTGCAGTCAAACGAAGGATATAATTCTCCCAAGCCACAGCTGTATGTGTCTGAGGTCAGTATTATTTTTCCACTGAAGCTCCTGTCACTTGGATAGTATGCTTATGATAAAAACCCACTGGGTGAGCTATTACTAGACTATATATTTTTTCCTCATTCCAATGCAGTGCTTTTTCCCCAGCAATACTCTTCCTAAATACATACTATTTTTAGGCACATTCAATTAACAGCACTCCTATGAACATTATCTACCATTAGCGTTTTTAAAAGGCCCTGCTGGTTTGTCAGGCATGCTTTTTTCCCTGTGTTGGCGCTATTGTAGATAAATTAGTTTATAAAAGGAAGACATAAATAATGTTTTGTTGAATCTTTCTACTGCTGGGAATTAAATGCAGTGTTTGCATTCCTCCTTGAAGCCTGACATAGATGGGCAGGTCATTTCTTCATAGAGCCTTTCCATAAGAGGGGGCCTATTGCCAACCTAACCAGACAGGGTTTAACTTGGGCAGGATAACACAGTCATGGTCACAGCAACAGCCTGTACTGCAAATGCCCAAGTGCCCCGGGCCTTCCTGGGAGCACGAGATGCTTGAGGTGATGCTGCTGCCGCAGAGCACTAGCGCAAACTGTGGCTTGGAAGCCTCAACTGGAGTGGTAAAAGGGACACAGAACAGGAAGGTAATAAGACTTGTTATTTTTCCAAGCTGTTCCAAAAAGCCTTATCTGAAAGACTGCAAACTATTGAGAGAGAGGGAAAAAAAAAAAAAAAAAAGGGAACAGCAATACTAGAGTCATCTCATTTGGATCTGGATTTCTTAGAATCATAGAATGGCTAGGGTTGGAAGGGACCTCTAGAGGTCATCTAGTCCAACCCCCCTGCACACGCAGGGTCCCCTAGAGCATGTGGCACAGGGTGGTGTCCAGGCGGGTTTTGAAGATCTCCAGAGAAGGAGACTCCACCACCTCTCTGGGCAGCCTGTTCCAGGGCTCTGTCACCCTCACCATTAAGAAATTCTTCCTCAAGTTCCTGTGGAACTTTTGGTGCCTCAATTTGTGGCCATTTCCTCTAGTTCTATCACTGGCCACCACTGAGAAGAGGCCAGCCCCCTCCTCCTCACTCCCTTTCTTGAGATATTTATATACATTAATCAGGTCCCCTCTCAGTCAATTTGTGACCTGCCTATCAAACTGGATGCCAAAATTTTTCTTTGTTTTAATAAAGTTCAAACTACTTCATTAACAGGCATTTGACCATCAAAATACTTTGGCTCTGATGCTAAAATCTCCTGTAAGTCGCACTGTGTGAACGAGCACGTACGCAGCAGTGCCTGCTACACGCCAGCGCCTCCATCACGCCTCCATAGAGCACGACGGAGCCTGCCAGCCAGCTGCCAGCACTGCAAGTCACCGGCAACCAGGGCACAGCCATAAAAACGTTTTCTAGGCGCTGCTTGAGTCGTGCTGCAAAAGCCTAGGCTGACTTCCTGTGACGCTGCTGATCTGGTTTCAAGGCCTTAATAATGGTCTGTTATAAAAAAGCTGATGAATAATTACGCTACTCAGCTCTGTCTCTAAATCCTGGGCTACTGGTGCTCCAATATTACCACACTTTTTTCTCTCTCTCATCTTTTTTTTTTTTTTTTTTTTT